>JAUBNY010000223.1:297067-308090 GCA_032275445.1 Crypturellus soui | reverse complement strand
AAGATCCTTAGAGCCATTTAGGAAGCTTGGTTGAATACTGTGAATGCAATGATAATATGCTGGTTAAAGGCTTTCCCATATCTTGCTCTGCTTCCCTTGTGCATACACATAAAAGAAAAATATGACTTAAAAGAACATTGTTCATACATCAAAGTTTCTTACAGCAAGCATGAACAATCTTAATTGTCACTTATTGACTTTGGTCTTGACTCCATTCCTGTATAAATAATATGAAAAGCGATTTTGTTACTTTCAAATATTTTAAAATACAACAACTCCCCTATTTATATATATTGCTGACCTAGTGATTAGTTGTCTCATTATGGACCCAGTCATGAGGTTTACTTAGGTCTGCCACCAAAATATTCCCAGGAATGACATTTTTCTTTCCACACTGAACAAATGTGATTATCTCTTAATGCATGTCACAAGCCTCATCAGGGTTCTGTCTCCTCCCTTGACTCCTGTGTGCTCGTGTCACAAGACTAATACCTTCAGGATCAAACACCTCCTGGATGGGACAGGATCCCGAGCAGACCCTAATGCCTGGTCACATCCGAGCATGTCAAATCTACCACACCAATGCTGCACCGTACAAGCCACTGTGCCGTCCTCTGGTTCCCAGGGGGAAATTTAGGAGTCCTAGGGCCACTAACCTTCCATTTTATCTGGAAGTAATCAGGCACTGCCAGAGCTGCACAGAACCATATGCTTTGGTTGTGTTTATTTTCTCCTCATATATGCCTCGATGCATATTACTCCCACTGTACAAGCTACATACAAGAAGCAGAGGCATCACTCAGGCTATAGGTGGGCATAGATGGTTACAGAAATAGTGAATAGGGGCTGGATGCTCTTTAAATCCATGTTAAAGAGTCTTTTTATATAGTTGTCATGTCTTAGCATACTGCAGGCATGTTCAGTAAAATCCAGGCAGCCCTTAAGGAGGCAGTGGAGAGGCTCATTTTACAGCCTGAGGCACCAAAGGGATCTCATGTCTCTGCTAATAAAATTCTGGAGTTTAAGCGTCTTTACTGGTCTTCTAAGTCACTGATGACTTTAAAACTTCAGCCATTTACAAATGAAATGTTCAAACTCTTTTCTGACATTAAACTGTTTCCCACAGACCATTAGCTTGGTGTTTACTGGGAAGAAACCCCTTCTAACACCAACAACTAACTGCTGTTTTAGTAGTGAGATTTATTAAAATGCAGCTCAGAACTTCATGCTGGGGAGAGATTTCCTACCCCTTTGTATTATGCCTATACTGCTTATTTGGCTGAACTCAGTTTTGGGAGAATCATTTGCTTAGTTCTAAATATAGAATTACATCTGCCCTTAAATGGGAGTGAAGGGGCAGTAGCCTTTAGAGAGGGGAATTATTTTTGTTTTCCTCAGCCATAGCTTACTAAGCTAGGAAAGGCTGAGCTTTCTCTCTGCTTTGCAATTTTTCTGTCTTTATAGGTAAGTCTGTTTTTCCTCTACTTTTCTTGTTCAGAACAAATGAGAGTGATTATGGGGCAGATGTTGGACACTTCACAAAATAAATATTATCTTTTTTGGGGAAAGAGAACAATAACTGTGACACTGATTGATTTATAAAAAGACCAAAAATAAAAATATAATTATTTCATTCTGTTCATGATCTGTTTCATTTTGCATTTCCAATTTCTTTCTGCATATACAGAAGTACAATATACCAATCTGTAGTTCCACTAGCAAATATACTTCCCCAACTGCATATATACTGAGTGCTACTTTCTTGTGTATTTAGGCTGTACAAAATGTATTTTTTCTGGAATATATGCATAAATAATTAAGAATAAATAATCTTATACTAGCTATCAAAGCTATTTGGTGTGGTGAGAAATACGATGTCGTTAGGACAAGAAGTCCTGCTTTTTTTGTCAGTCAGACTTTTAAGTGCGTGTATTTAGAAGATGCATTTCTGGTTATTGCTATCACTTTCTGCCATGTGATGTGCTCTGTGCCACATGAAAATTCCAGTTAAATACCATTGATAGAGCCTTGGGAAATCATGTTCATCTTCTTGAAACTATGCCTGTGGATTGATAATACATGTGAGCTAGTATGAATGTATCATAAGGAAGGATAATAAATGTTGGGATGATGGAAAATGACTGACTTTCATAATCTCGCTGTCACACAGTCCTTTCTGTCCAGTTGAAGGGACATAGTACACTTGCCAAGTGAGGGGAAATCTTAATTCTTTATTGGGATGTGTTGTAAATCTTCATGTATTTGGGAGTGTTAGGCTGGCAAAGTCTCAAGTCATGCAGCCAAATTCAGTCTTTTTAAGTCCCAATGAAGTAAGAGCATGAATTCTTAAGAACAGAACTGCATAAACACTCTCTGTGGGCTGCATACGATTTGGCGTATGAGAGCTGTGTAAAAGCCAGCCAAAATTCCAGTTTTCACACTCACAGAAACATAGAAACCAGCGCTCGCCTCCACAGCAATGACTTCTCTTGAGACAAGAGAACACAAAGTTCTGTCTCCTGCGTATGGTGCTGGTTAAAACCATCAGGAGTTGTAGCTGTGATCATGACCAACCATGGTACGTGCCACACTGCCTCCCCACTGACCGTTATGTTAGTGGCTGAAACAAACTCTTTGGGGTCTATTGTAGAGTCAAGGTGTGTATCTACCTAGTCATACAGTATTTAACATAAAGACATTCTAAAATTGGGCACACTTGAATATTAGTTTAGTTATGCCACTGCTAATATTTTTGGAAAGCGTACTTTATTAAATGTGCTACAGCCACATGACAGTGATAAACCTCTTAATCTAATCATATGTTTTTGCATGCAGAATCACTTGATGTAATGAAGTGTTAAACTGTAATGTTGGTATCACCATCTACTTGGAAATGTTGCATTGCTGGACATTGAGAAGTCTAGAAACTTCTCAAAGTTTCTAGAAATTGATTAGAGAAGCTATTTTTAGACTTAATAAGAGAAGGAATATATTTACTGCTCTGAGAATAATTTGAACAAGATCAAACCTGTTTCCCACAAGAATTCCAAGGATCTATTTAGAACCAAAGTGAGACATTATGCTTATATTATTTTCATACAAAAGAACTGTGACCAGTAAAAAAAGTCCATCTATGATGTAGCTAAAACTGTCAGAAAAAAATGGAAAAGACAAGGGACCTCACAGCTTTCTGAGTAATGTCTGGAATTCCATATGTTTCTCTAATTTCAGTAGCATTTGTGTTCTGTTGTCAACAAATTAAAGTTGAATCTTTGTTATGAACAAAGTCAAAAAATCTTTTCCCTCTCTCTCATTAAAGATTTTTTGTCTTATAACAATAGCTGATTATGTGCATTTTTTTCAATTCTTCCCTTGATCCTTTTTAAGTTCATGGAGCATAATTTTCTGTACCAGATGTAAATACACAGAGATGCACACAGAGACAAAAGGCTGAAGGAAACACCACCATCTGAGAAGTTTTCTATCATTTCAGTTTATTATCAAAGTAAGAAAGATGTTACTAGACATTCTACCTCCCATTATGTTCTAGACTGCAGTGCCTATGAGTCACATAATTATCCATGCTTGTTTTACAAGATTACCACCAAAGTGAGTTTCCAAAAGGGATAAGTTTTCATATTATTACTTAATGTAACCTTTATGTTACTGACTGATACAACCATCTGCAAAATACCACATTTTTTTTCATGTAATATGAGAACTCTTCAAAATAGTCATTAGAATTAGCTAATGAGCAAAAGTCTTTTTTTTTCCTGTCATCTTTCATCTATAAGAAGTATGGAATGAAATACATATTGGAGTTTTGATGGGCTTTAAGGTACCAAGGAGGTATAATGATGTGACAAAAACAGTACTTAGCAATTTGAGCACACTTACTTGGAGCAATATAGAAAACAACAAGCAGAACTAAAGATATGGAGGAGGCAACAACACTCATGTCATAGTAAAAACAGAAACCCCTTGAGTCAATGGAAATGAAGGATATTTTAGGAAGATGGTATACAGAGGAACAAGACCTGCTAAGAATAAGGATATGTACCTAGGAGCAGGATGTACTGATCTTTCAGCCAACGGGAGAGTAGGCTACGTGAGAGCAAGCAAGAACCTTCCAGTTGCTTTTGGCACTTCTGCAGATGGACAAGGACAGAGACGAGCAAAGAAGGTGCATATTGCATGGACAGGGCAGGCAGAGAAACTACATGCTCTATCACTCATGACAGGAATCTCCTGCATTGAGGAATGCAGGTTCTCTATCTATGGAGAGCACCACCACTCTTTCCAGTGGCATTTGTTAATCCCATCCGTCAATTTGCTTGATTGTCTGCCTCCTTTCTGAGGCTATGTGAATGATCATGCTAGAATTTACTGCCTGTCCTTTAAATCTTAAATTAACTCACTTATCAAACTAACAACATTGATATCAGACTTTGGCTCCTCTGCTGAAGAATGTACCCCCTTGTCACGTAGTCCTAGATCATTGCTTTCTATTCAGATCAGTATTACAGTGGCATGAAACTATGCATCTCCTGGCCTGGGAACTCTGTCTTTTATTCATGAAAAACTATCAACTGTTACATTCATGCTAATAAACTTGTGGAAATATATCTTTGTATAAACTGACTTGAGCAGTTGCTTTACATCATTAACCCTTAAAGTTAGGGGATTTTTGTCTGACAGTTTTTTATTTGGGTTTGAGAGCCTTTAGAGCTTTCTGTGCAGCATATAGATTAGCATAGTAACGTCCACAGCATTTACTGACATAAAAGAAGATAAGGAAAAAAATAATGTCAGAGCAGAATGTTTCTGTGTTCCACAAAAAGACTGAGGATGAGGTGTAAGAGTAGCTATTTTAAGAACATCTTGTTCTATAACTCCGAATCTTTACCCTAAAGTCCAGGGAAGGTAAAGGGACTTGAATACATGATTTTCAAAGATTGCTAGTGACACACCAGCCTTATTTTTCAGAATGTTCTCTGAAAATCTAGGATTCACATAACAGTAGAATTTGGTGAATAAAACTTTTGCTTTGTTATGGCTATTATCAGAATTAATTAATCTTTTTCATAGGACATTTGTGTGTTTTTTGTTGACTTTTCCATTTCCTACTGTGAAACAGATTTTTTTTGATGTGTATTTTAAAGCATTGCCTGCATCTTGCTGTTGTATTAGTTCCACCAGTATAATTAGTTTTCTAGCCAGCTGCTAGCAATAAAATATCAATTCACCTAAGTCAGGAACTTCAGTGGGGCTAAGCTGTCAACTGCTTATCATGTTATCTAACTCTGCTAACACTATGTTGACTAAATATTCATGTATATTTAGAATATCTCATGTAAAGGCACTTCAGTAGAACGTTGGGAAATCACTCAACAAGTTTCCTACAAGGACAGCAGAAACTTCTTTCATCCTAAACTCAAATCGGCTAAGTTCTGGGTAGAATTTGCTGAGTCGGTTTTTACAGTCAGACTGTGATTTTGCTCTTCAGCTGCTCCTCTTTGCAGCACTATTAAGTATTAAATACAATACTCTGCAAGCATCGTTGTAATTAACTGATGGTGATTATATGGTTTAGAACGGTTGCCAGGCAGCTCCCCTCTGCGTTAGCAGAAGGCTAAATGAGCCTGGCTGCTGACAAGTTCTGTTAATTGCTTGTGCGGAGGGAGGATAGGAGTGATGGCTGTGTGTTTCTCTTCCCTAGGAGTTTGGGTAAGCATGCAAAATAGCCGAGCCCAAATTTTGAGAAATCCTGGTCACTGCTTAATTGAGAAAGATGCATTATCTAAAGGGTAAAGTTTATATTTAGGAAAGAACGATAAATTGGAAATTGCAAAGATGTCTCCCATCTCAAAAATGAAAACAAAAAAACCCCAGAAAACAGGCTTTGATCCATCCAAACACACGGATATTATTCTACAACCCTTTTACATCTGATCTGAGTTAGAGTTATACATAGCAACATATAAATTGCATGTGGATGAATTCATAGAATTATTTAATAGGGCCACTCATAAACATGAGTAGCTCTCAACAGCTGAATCAGTCTTATAAGGAACCTATTGGTTTGCCCTTTGCACCTCCATTTAAGTGAAAGGGCTAATTATAAATAGAGAAGAGGGAATATTACACCATTAACTGTCTGGTTAAGTTATGAACTAAGGGAGAAGTAAAATGTCATATACACAATAGTCACAGAGGTAGAAAACAGGAAGAAAGCCTGCCTTTGGTGTTTGTGTTCATAGTGTAACGTCATGCAGGGGTACAAAATACGGGAGACGCTGAGGCTGCTCATGGGCCTATGCATGGGCCGCGTTCACGTAGGTGTGACAGTGTTGCTGCAGTATGCAGTGTTGCATATGTTGCAGCATATGACGAGTTAATAGGTCTGGAATAACTTGCTGCTGTGTGAGAGCATCTAGCAAAGTTTGCACCTCTGCAAGGTGCTGTGCTGTGCCAGGCTAGCGTGGGGCAGGTTAGCTTTCTTATTTCACTAGACCTGTTGGGATGTGTTTCTTTGATGTATTAGTGACTGCTAATATTGTCAATCTGTTCTATTTTTCTTTTGGTACCTGACATTTTGCATAAAGATCTCATTCCTGAGCTTGTGACTTATAGCCCTTATATCTACCCCAAGAAACTGCAGAAAGTAATAGGAGGATATGCAGGAGATATATTTATCAGCTGGTAAATTATATATTATAAATTATATAGATTACATTATAATCTCTTTGAGGGTCAAGACTTTTTTTTTTCTTACCAAGTAGAGTATCATCTGCTCTATTTAATTTAGAATCTTTTTCTTGGAGACTAAACTAGTTGACATGAGAATGGCATGATTTTGGGGGACATCTGCGTCAATTTTTGAATGCTTGAAAATGCTTGAAAACCCGTCACACAGCTAGAATTTATTATAGTACTTAATCGATAATGTTTATTTCTTCTTGTCATTAATATTTTATCCTGAAAATACTGTTATTTGCAGCTACTTTTCATGCATTAAGGTTCAATTTTATAGTCTACAAACCATATATATATATATATATATATTTAAATTAATTTGGTCTAATCTTATAGTGCTTAGACAAAATTTCCAAATAAACACATAAAATTGAGTTACTTACCAGACTAAGAGCTGCAGTCTTTCATGGAATAGATTTCTTATACAGTATATCATAGTTCTAGGAAGAAAAACATAAAATAAGAAATCTAGCTCTATTTTTTTACAATAAATTGTCAAAATGAAACATATGAAAATTTTTTTTGTAGATACAGTATATCTGGTAATATGTTAAAAAGTCATAATTTAAAAATTCATGAAAACATCATGAAAATGTCTGTAATTGCTGATTATTTCCCTTTCTCAAAGTGGTATTTTTCAAATCATGAGATAGTAATTATAAGTCCATACCGTAACAGAAAGCATTGCTTTGAAAATAAGCAATAAACACTTAAAAACCTAATTGCAATGATCTTTTATTGAACTAAATTTATTCCATGTACTTTTACTACAATAAGAAGTGCTTAATGAAACTAAAAAGGTCTTTGCGATTTGAAAGTTGGCAGTTAAATGTTCACAAAGTAGTGACTGATTTTTACAAATTTTTAAACAAACCTCATTTTATTAAAACTGATTGTAATCTAACAGCTCGTCTTTTTTTCTTTTTTTTAAATTTCTCAAAGTGCAAGTCTCTACCTATATGATATGAAATAGAACATTGATTAAGATCTGTCAGTAACACTGCCTTTGACATTAAGTAAGAGGAGCTTACATTGTATCTTTATCAGTTTATAAGATTTCCGTTCAAATTCCTTTGAGTTTTGCATTTTATGTGTCATGAAGCTGCCTGCTTATGGGACTTTGAAATGCAAGTCGTAGGGGTCGTTCTAATGCTTTTAGTCATAGGCAGGTCCTACAGTGGGTTTGTTGACCGGTGAGGATGGCCGTCCTCCCCTTTCCCCCCTTCAGGTGACCTTGCTTGGTGTGCACCGCCCAACAGCAAATCTTTGCTGGAGGGGAGCTGCCAGACTGCATCCCACCTGGGAATGCGCTGGAGCACTTCCCTTACATTTCAGGAGGAAACTATGTTTTATTGCAGGGATTTTATTTGCTGGTTTTGGCACAAGATGTTCTTATAAGCTTTGTATGGGGGAACTGCTTCCTTCCATCTCTTGGGGAGCATGCGGCTTGCTGATTGCCCACTGCAATTCTTCCCAATCACTTGGTTGTAAGTGACCTAGAAGTAAAGAATCCCATATCTGCTGGTAATGGCACATTGGACTTGGAAAAGTAGACTATATGTGCACAAGCAGGCACCAAGCCAGGAGATGGTAGGTCACATCTCTACTTGTGCAAAAGGTTGTCAGTATATGTCATATGAGCAGATTTGGGTAGTGCCTCTGGCTTATTTGGACTCCATGCTTGGGAATTTGCTTGACTGCGGCTCCCTGGAAAACACGCTATGAGTGGAATTACTCACATACCTCAGGGAGCCCCCCTGAAAGTTCCTGAGCACCTTCTAGCCATGCTTTGAAGAAAGTCTACAGGAGGAGAACCAGAATTATTGGAGTTCTAGAAAAAATAACTCATGAGGAAAGCTTGAAAGTACCAGATTTGTTTAATCTAATTGATAGCTCTGACAGGAGCTTTGAACAAAATCTTTAGATCTTCAGATAGCTTCTACAAGAGTCAGTGAATGCCATCACTCTTTTTTTTTTTTTCCCTTATGATTAACTAGTCCAAAAACCGTAACCTTGAGTTACAGGGTACCTAATAAAAAGTTGGAAGAGCAAAGCACTTCCTAAATTACCCAAAAGTTGTGGGATTTGCATCCATGGAAATGCATATATATGTTGGTAAATGCAATTTTATTCCTTATAGGAATTGCTGTTTGAAACACACTGAGCCATGTCGACACTAGCAGTGCCTTTTTACCAGCGGAGGCACAAGCACTTTGATCAGTCCTACCGCAACATTCAGACAAGATATGTACTTGAAGAATATGCAGCAAGAAAGTAAGTACCACTTCTCTCACAAATGTACCACGGAGAGGTTTCTATTTGGGCTAATCAGCTTTTAGAAGTATTCAATATTTATAGGTGTTCCCCTGCCCAAGAAGACTTCCACCAGCTTTGTAACAACTAACCTTCACAGATCTTTTAGCTGAAGATCCTTTCTGTTTACTACCTCCAGGTTGGAAATTCCTTCTTTTAGGTTAGGGTTAAAACTCATTCTGATTTAACAGAAATAATTGGAATTTTATCTTATATCACAGAAGCAATGTTTTTACCCATTCTCCTTGTATGACATGAGACCACTTCTTGTCTTGAACTTGGCTATTCCAAATTATTGTTTCTGTTTTATGTTTTTCCTTAGAAAAGTTTTAATTGCTCTAATATGAAAATTCAGAATTTTATCCACAAGATCCAGGTTCTTTGTATCGCAAACTGAAACTTTGAGTTGTTTAAGAGTCTCCGAGGAGAATAACTGCCTGATTGCACCATACTGGTGTAAACTGGAATTAACTGGTACTTTGGTCCTAGACCTTAACTTTATTGATCTTCAGAGACTCATGTGCCTTTTCTGTATGAAAAAGGAGAATTTATGAGGAGGGTTATGTGAAGGTTACAGAAGGTAGGTATATTTAGATATTGTTATGAGGATTCTGTGTCTTTTGTATTATAGATAGGCTGGTACCTTCATGCTTCACTGAAATGGTACCATAGCACTAAAGGACTTGATACTGGATGAATATGACTTTAATAATAGAGCTGAATGACATAAAATGACTAATGACCCCGAGTTACTGATGAGGGGCATTTAACCTCAGAGGGAGTAGTGAGAATTGGAACATCCTAGTAGCAGGGCACCCAGTAAGGAACAGAGTAGGTTTCTAATGAACGGTGCTCAATCCTGGCATTTGGCTCACTTAAAGTAACTTCTTTGACCTTTGTGAGTTCATTTTTTTTACCACAATTACGAGGATATAACAATATATTTTCTATATACATGTTTGAAGGGCTGCTTCCAGACAGGCTGCCTATTATGAATCATCTGGCAGCCTGGGAAAAACAACATGCAGACTGTGTGCCAGGAGGGCACGTACCTTGGCTCATGAAGCAATGCAAGAATCCAGGAAAAGGTAAAGCTCTGTTGGTCCCCTCTGATCCATGTGGTGGCTCTGATCCCATTTAGTATCAGTATTTTGCCAGGGCTCTTTACAGAGTGGACAAGACTGAAGGCTTCCCTGGCGCTGTTGTTCACTAATCTCTTTTGGCTGGAATACCAAATGATTGAGTGTCACTTTCAATCTCATGTTTCATCCCAGAGTTGTTCCCCCATTGCCCAGTTTGACCCTTGAAAAGAGTTTTAAATCCAAAAGAATTTGGAAACTACATAGAATCCAAAACTAATTTTTCAGACAAATTTGCCCCACTATTTCTGCATTTCTGTCTGAAATCAGTTTAAACATTTTGACTTGTTTCTTTTATATCAAGAAGGCTTACTGTCACGTCTCAATTGCAACCCTGATATGAAGTCCTGTACTAAATGTGCTGACAACAATGTTCCTGTTAGTGAATCTGCATGTTTCTTCTCTATCATGCTCTTCCGTGACTGCACAACAGACATAGACAAGATATGCTACAGGAAAGAATTTTGTTCTCCTTTCTAGAGAACATATAGATAGCATCATGCACACACATTCATATGTTTCTGCAGTTTTGTTTTGAAAGATCACAGAAACTGGATGTTCCAGGAAAATCAAACTCATTTACCTAATCTGTTGTTTCTGAAACTGTTTTAACCTCCGTCATTATAAAAAAAAAAAAGAATCCTACTCCCAAACAAATAATAGCCTGAACTACAGTTTGATAAAGGTCATGTAAGTCTGTATGCTTTTGTCAGTGCATGTTGGATTCATAGAATCATTGAATGTCTAAGGTTGGAAGGGACCTCTAGAGGTCATCTAGTCCAACCCCCCTGCACACGCAGGGCCACCTAGAGCAC
>JAUBNY010000223.1:276572-296967 GCA_032275445.1 Crypturellus soui | reverse complement strand
ACCTGTCGTCCACCATGACGCCCAGGTCCTTCTCAGCAGAGCTGCTCTCCAGCAGGTCGGTCCCCAGCCTGTACTGGGGTCTGGGGTTATTCCTCCCCAGGTGCAGGACCGTGCACTTGGCCTTGTTGAATTTCATGAGGGTTATACCTTAAGAGTCTTGTCATATTCTGTAATAACAATTGTGATAAATTTCATATATTCAGCTCCTTTCTTCACCCTGTTGGCAAAACAATGATTAGTATAGTCTGCTTGCTGAATCAGTACAAATGAAAAACCTTTGCCCAGGTCCTCCTGGATGAGATTTTCTTAAAAATTCTGAAAAATCTGTACAATCAGTGTTTCCTCACTCTTCCCCGGAGTTGCTCACTAGCTCTTTTAAAAGCCATAGATTCTCAAAAGCTTTTTTTTTTTTTTTTTTCCTGGCAGTTTCGGCAGTACTTTTCACTCGCTCTTATGCAAGAACAGCTTTTCTGCATGCAGTAGTTCCCCAAGTGCTGGTGAGCTCCATGGTCTCTATCTTTCAGGTGACAGGTGATAGAGCCCATGGAGCTAATTACACTGCTTCCTAGGTGCTAAATCCAAAGGCATGATAAGAGCAAAGGGGAGCGAGGTGCACAACTTTTCTGGGTGTGAGGTATGTACAGAACATGCCTTCAGTCTCCTGCTCCATGCTTTCTCTGGGAAGGAAGATCAGGGTCCAGGGGGTTGTTTGTCCATTTCTTGATTCTGATGACTAGGACTAGGACTGCAGGGTACTGTGTCATAGAAGCGACACCAATTTCCAAGTCTAAAAACATGGCCTTACATATATTGAGGAAAAAGTAAAAGGAAAGCAAAATTCATATTAATTACAGGTACTTATTAGGATAGACAGAGACACTAAAAATAATTTCTAAAATAAATTTTACATGCTGCTACATAGCATTTCAGAGCCTTTATTTGCCTACTATGTATGAGTGATGAGATTCATTTTAGGTTACTCTTACCTGATTTCTCTCTTGTCCTACAGAACTCATGAGCAAAAGTCACATGTAAGTGATGAAAAAAGGATCCGGTTTGCCAGTGAGTTGTCTGCTTTGGAGAAAGAGATTCACACAGCCAGGCACCGTGCCAGAGAACAGCTGGACAGACTTGCTATACAAAGGATGGTATGATGCTGACCAACTATTTTTAGTTATGCAAGCAGAATTATTAGATAAACTGCAATTTAGGTCTGTGTTTCAAGCACAACTAGTAATTTCACATCTTTTAATCCTGTGGATTTAAGACTAAATTTTAGAGTGTGATGCTAGATGTTTCTTTTCCTTGTCTGTCTTCATTTCTGTTCTATTTTCCACAGGTAGAAGAAAATATGGCCCTGGAAAGACATGCTATCGAGGAAAGCATAAGTCGAGCTCCTGAAATTCTGGTGCGCCTGAGGTCTCACACTGTCTGGGAAAAGATGTCTGTGAGTCTTTGCCTCACTGTGCAAGGATTTCCCACCCCTGTTGTACAATGGTAAGGGATTGGCCTTACCCAGCTCTTGAAAAATGTTGCTAAGCTTTTTTCATTTCAAAGTTATGGCATAACTGATAAGTGTCACATATACAATAGCTATGCTGAAACCCATTTATAATCCCCACAGATGTTCAGGATCACAACAGTTGATACTGCAGTAGAAGAGTTGGGAGGACATATTGCTGAATGGCCCTGTGTAGTAGGAGAGGCAAACTCGAATATTCCAGGAGGCATGCTGGGAATTGCAACTCCAATATTTTTTGTCCACCAGTTTCCGTGATAAAATAATAAATGGAAAAATGTACCATGCTTGTGGGCTCGTTGCTCAGCCTGGGAAAACTTGCACTGTTGGTGTCATGGGCAGACCCACATTCATGTTTGTTGGCTCCTGTTGGGGTATCTCCTCTTTGAGTGTAAAGTCCCCAAGGCTGCCCTCCTTTCCCCTGGAGAACTAGGATGAACTGTCAACATCTAACCTGAGACACAATTTTGTTGCTGCTTTCCTTTTTTGAGCTGAAGTACGTTACTGTAATCTAAGGTACAGTTTGCTTCCCAGCTCGTTTCAGGGCTGGTGGACGGGAAAGTTCAGGTCGCTCTTCCTACTTTGTGGCACGCTCCCTGGTTTGGGAGCAGGTCCCTGATTGATTTGCTCCTTTGCCTTCATGGTTCCATGCGTACTGGAAAATACTCTGTTCCAGTAGAGAGTATTTTCAGAGGGAGCATTATTTTCAGATGACAATAGTGATATCTGAATGTAAAAATTCAACTTAATTGTTACAGTGAATAGTAACTGCTATTAAAGATTTTTTTTTTTCTTGATTGCCAGGTATAAAAATGAGGAACTGATTTCCCCTGCAAGTGATCCAGGAAAGTACAGAATTGAGAGCAAATTTGGAGTACATGTATTGCATATACACAGGTAGATCATTCTGCTGGATATAACATGTTTTTATACTCTATACAAAATATTTGTTATCATATAATTGAAAAACCATACAACGGCTGAGACTTGTCAAATTCAATCCGTTTAGATTCTGCTCTGTTGGTACTTATATTCAGGGCAGAGAAAGTTCACTGAATATTTTATATTAGATCACAGAAATTAAAAAAAGATGCATATTTCTATTATTTAATTCTAGCCGTCTATAAGTAGATAGCAAAATAGAGTTAAGTAGCTAACAGTAGTAGCTCCTTTTTTAATTAAAATCTTATGTCTTTGACAGTCAAAGTGGAAAATTATCTGTATAATTTATGTTCTTCTCCAGATTATTTAAAGTAAGAATTTTTTTAGCTGATCATGGCAAGAATATAAAATCCTCAGATTTTTTAATTATATGGTAGATCTGTTGTGTTTACTTTTTGATGGCCATTTTTTGTTTTTAAAAATCAAAAATGATTACTTTAAAAAGTTTTAATTCTTTGTGTTTTACAAAACAGTGTTAACTGTGTGGTGCAGGAAACGATTGGGCACACCACCTTCCCTAAAATTGTCCTAATCTGTCCTAGACAATTGAAACATTGCATGTTAGATGTGACATGGTACAAGCCCATGAGTATCTATCTTGCTGACTGCTTACTGCATCTGTGATATGGCCGATCCATCCCACCTATGTTATTTTTGGAAGTCAGATCAGGAAGATATAAAACATAAGGGGACTGTCCTCCCTGCAATCCCCTCCTTTGCAGCAGGATGAGTGAAAGCTCCCTGCTCTGTCTGGATGTGAGAGACAGCTGGGAGATGAGATGAGATGCAGGTGAGGTCCTGCCAGTGGGTGCCTGTGCTCCTCTCCCTCGGTTCATGTTCATGCTTGGTGAGGGTACCTGGTGCATCCTACACAGACATGTCTTTTGTAACATGAGTAAATAACATTTTGCAGAAAGGAGAGTCAGTGTGGATGCTTCTGGGTGGCTTTTTGAACATCTGTGCTACTGCTGAAGAGTAATGGCTCATATCCCCATGATTATTTTTTGCTCTTCCCCAGGACATATAGACACTGTCCACAACGAATTTCATGAGTGTTCAGACCCAACAATGTGTATGCAGACACACCACACGGTCATTTATTGGCAACCACTCATATTCTTACACCCACCTATAGTCATGCATGATCATTTACCTGGGAACCCTGCACAAGGCCTGGATCTGTACATAGGCTCATGTGCTAAGTCGTGTTCAACCTAACTACCATCTTCAGAGATGCTTGTTTGGCTCCTCTTTCCTCTGTCTGTCATTCTGTCATTGTCTGCTTTTTTTTTTTTTCCAACTAAAGACACCCAGCTGCTCTCTGACAGATTTTCTTTCTTCTCTTAAAAAAATATCAGGAGATCATAGGCCCAGAGTCATTGGGCCTATTGGCTTATACAGTTCAATGAATTAAAATGTCTAAGCTTTAATATTTCTCTTTACTACCACTCTGTTTTATTCCAAAATGTGAGCATGGACTGTACAGTGCTTCTTAAAAGACAAAAAATCAACATTCAGGAAATTGAAGAACATATTGACAAGGTTTTTTATTACTATTACTACAAGGTTTTTTATTATTATTTTTATTATTTATTATTAGATGTTCCTTGTATTTCAAAACAAAGAATGCACTTTTTTTTAGTGTGTATATATGTATATACTAAAAATATATATATGTAAGTATATATAAGAATATAGTATATATATTCTTAATGGTTTGTATATAAACATATATCAGATAACTTCTCAAATATCTGTTTTCCATACATATCTCTATATGTCTCTATATATCAATATCTGTAAAGTTATTTTTTTCCTGGAAGTCAAACAGTTAGGATTTTCTGCCTATCCACTTATGTGCTCTTCTCAGCTGTTCATACCAAAGTGCTGAGCTGAACGTCATCTGATCCACAGCCACTCAAAATGGCCTTGGAATTTCTTGGCTACCTTCTTGGTGCTTCGGTGGCGCGCAGGGAGTGAACTTTTCCTTCTGATGCAAGTGTGATATTTATTCCTATGAGGATTCTTTGATCCCAGTGGAAAAATTCTTGAGGCGCCAAATCAAGAACGTCACCTTGTCATCTTAAAGTGGTAACTGGACACAATTTCATCCCCCCATTTGCTGTCTTGCAGGGTCCATAAGTCTACAGAATAACCAGATCATTTTCATTTCTCTGGGTCATGTTTGTATGATTTTGAGTCTTGTGCTCAATTTACCATGTTGTCTGCATTCTTTCAACACTATCATTATCATTTACTGTAGCTTTTTTGCTTCAAGTATTATTTTAGATTTCCTCAGATGGAAACTTGGACTCAAGATCTCCCTTGGATAGTAAAGAAAAAGTATTTAAAGTTTCCAGCCTGCACTGTGACAATGTCAATCTTGTTTTGTTTTTCTCATTTCTGATGGTTGATCGAGAGAAGACTGAAAGGAGTCCTTCAAGAAAAGCTACTGATAGTTGAAATGACTGATACATGTCTGAGAAAATGAGAGTTTGTTTAACTTGTGTTTTTTATCTCACCCAATTTAATTATCTATAGTCACCTAGTATACAAAAAGCTTTCTATATCAGAGATAAAGATGCCCTGATCAAAGCATCAGCAAGATGAAGATGCCCTGAAGCCTTGTAGCATGACTAAGGGATATATTCTGAATTAGTGTCTATCCTTTTACTCAAAAAATACTTAAAAGTAGCACGCAGTTGGTGCTAATTATTTAGCAACATTTTTTTTAACCATTCTACTTGCTGATAGTAAAGTCAAATGACTGTTTAAATGACTCACTTGTCTCAATGCAACATAAAGGTCTATGTTGTGTTTTGTGATATGGTGCTGGGGCACAGAAGAGACAGCTCTGTCCTCTGGGTGTCTCTTCACCTGCAGTGAGCTGATGGGAGCTGAAGACGGTGAAGTGGTGGAATAAGCAGAGAAGGAAATTTGATTTTCCAGAGCTCTGTCCATGTGGCTGCATAGTGCCAAAAATGCACAGCTTAAAGTCTGGCAGTGTTTTATCTTTTATTAGGGCCTTCCTCCTTTCCTATTTAAGTCACCAGTTAAAAAGTGTCTTTATTTGTAGCAGGGAAAGGTTTGTGGTTGCATCAGCAAAAATGCATGGCAAAGCCAGCAGAGTGCAGTGTAGTACTTGCTGCTGGCAGGCACTGCTCACCCATCAACTGCATCCTCGGCTGCAAAGAACTACCAGACTTTTTCTAAGAAAAAGGCTTAAAATCTGGAGGAAACATCTTTTCTAACTGTTTTCAATTAACAGATGACCTGTGCCGTCGGTACATGACTATTTTAGTTTGATTAGGCATAAAAGGCTTGAAATTATTCAACCTGGAGATGCAGAGGGGGAGTCCTACTGCATCTCTTGCAGCAGGAGGAGGCAGAACAGAGCGGTTGGAGACACGACTGAGACCGGGGGCAGCTCTGGTTTAGCAGGCAGAGCCTTTGGGCTGCGTGGTGCAGATGAGGGGATGGCAAACTGCAGGTGCCAGGGTTTCTTGGGGGTGCAGTGTCCATGTGTGCACAGATATAGCAGCTCTCTCCCTTCTTCCATCCTTCCTGAATTGAAATGAAAAGGTCTGTTACCTTCTGACCTGTCAGTCACTGTCCGTGTCCCCTGCAATTCTCTGTTTGGGGATTTGGGATCTTGGGGCTGCCAACGCCTCTCAGGGTAAAAATGAACAAGTTCTTTGGTAAAAATGAACAAATATGTAAGCAAACAAGCAAAACCATAAAAAGACAGTCAAATTTTGACCGTGCTTATAAGACAGGAGTTCTATAAAGCAGTTCTGCATTTTGCTGTCATATAACCATAGCACTGAAGATAATTTTATCATCTGAATTCAAAGGATGCAGTTTGAACTCTATATAATTTACTACACTCTGCTTCTTGTTCTGGACACTGGCTGAATTGCATTCCAATTCAGGCAAAAAAAAAAAAAAAGTTATTTCACTCCTAACTTCTGTGTTTTAATCTCCAGCAGGCATAGGGATGAATACATGCATTTTAAACAGGAGTATCTGCCTGGGGAATATTCCCCATACAAACATTAGCACTTCAGAGCCTTATGTGGATTCAGGGCAATTTAAGTTTCACAAAAAGTATTAGTGTCTTGGGACAGATACAGCTCGGCACTCATACTTCATGGTATCCAAATGCGCTCTATGCAAATTTTGTCCGACCTTTGTGAAGGCCAGAAAAGGCATTCTCCATCGTGATGCAAGACTAACCATTGGAGAAACCATACCTGGTCTCCTGGGTACATTAAAAATAGTTTTTAATGGTCCTGAATCAATGCTCTTTGCAATGCAGTTTAGGAAATCTAGAGGCTATTTTGCATACGGGAAGGCAGATGATTTCCTGGATAATCCTCAGTCTGAGTATTATCAGACAGCAGAGAAGAGACCTGATGTAACTGGACATCCTTTCCAGTTTTCTTCAGCATGTGCAACTTCTTAAACAGCAATAAGTGCCTAAACTGTGTTATAAGTTTTTATAACAACACTAAGTATTTTATTGCTCTTCTTAAAATGAGGCTGTAAGAATGTGGTCAGTAGTCTGACCAGTAGTTTGATCAGGCAGTTTCATCTTTCTTTTCTTCTTCCTGAGGAATGCAGTTCTTATTCCACCACTATTCTCCTTATTCCAGATAATTTCTGTCAAATTGCTGCTTTCGAAGTTAAGCTACTAAAGAATCATCCAGTTTGATCTAATGAATTTTGTGATCTTATTCTTTGTTTTCTCTGCCTTGGAGACCCTCAGAAATGAGAATGAGATGTGTTTTGCTGTTGCTTATGAGAAAGCAAGGGTATGGAAAAGGCACTGAGCACACCTCAATTATGGATCAATTTGCAAAGTTCATCAGGTGCCTGACATTCTGTGCACTCATCCTCGGTGCAACTCTTCACCTCCAAACTGTAGCTCATCCACCTCCAAACTTGTCAAGCTTACAGCTCAAAGTGCTGCAGAGGTCTAGGTTCCTTGTTGGTTCACAAATTGCATTTTTTTGAGGTTCCTGATTATTTCTACACCACCTTTTGGTTACAGATAAAACATACATTTAATCCTGAATTCTACACGATTCTTACAAAAGCCAGTTCCCGTTGACTGTTCCTGTTTTTTTATCTATGTATTTGTGCACATTTCTTGGCACTGCTTCAGTTTACAAACATATACTGTATCTTATTATATATAATGCATAATAAGTAATATATAGCATTCAGTGTGTATGTATGTATGTAATATATATTTTAAAATACATAGTGTATAATATGTTTATATATCATGCTTTAAAATAGACTAAAATAGTGTAGAGTGTCTGGAATTCTGCAGAGCTCCACTGTAGTCTATACTGCAATGCACCTTCTTGTGAAGACTTTTGAGATACTTAGTTTGGTGCCAGCTTTTTCCATTAGAGGGAGACATTGGAGTGG
Source organism: Crypturellus soui (assembly GCA_032275445.1). Lineage (NCBI taxonomy): Eukaryota > Metazoa > Chordata > Aves > Tinamiformes > Tinamidae > Crypturellus > Crypturellus soui. The sequence goes on along the minus strand of JAUBNY010000223.1, from coordinate 289,067 downwards.
ATAGGGAGAAATATATGAATTTTATTCATTTAAATACACAGGCATTGCTATGATAGTTAGTGGAAGTTAGTGGAAGTTAGTGGAAATAATTGTCAGCTCAACTTTTCAGAATGTCCATAATCAAATAAGCTTCATATAGATTGTGGCTGATATTTTAAAATACTTTCAAAAGCCCCCCACAAAAAAAAAAAAAAAAAAAAAAAGAAAATATCTAGTCTAGTATGTCAATTGTATTTTCCTCAGAATTACTTTGTCCAGACTATAGTAAGACACTCAAGGACTTCACACCCAACTGCATGCTTGGCAGTGTGCTAATCTTGGCACTTACAGCTAAGGCTTTGATAATTAGTTGATTTATAGTCTTGGTATTTTACAGCTTTATTCTGTGAAATGTTTGACTAAGCTTCGCCTCTAGGAGGAGCTATGAGGCCTGTATGTTTAAAGCGATAAAACTCATTTTAGCACACCTTTCAGCAAGTTGTTTTAGGCATCACAGAACAGATGGTAACATTTCTGTGATATGACACTGTCCAGAATATATTCATGGGCTGAAAGGCAGGTGTCTGATGTACCTGTCACTGGTGTCACATACCACAAAATCAGAATCCTGTTATGCAATTTACATCAAACAATTTCAGATATTATTTCTTCTTTCACACCTGGGATATATAACCTCTTAGAAGACAAATGCAGTCATAGTTTCATCCCTTTCATCTGACAGTTTCCTAGAAGATACAAATTCATTTTGAGGGCGGCTAAGTGCATGGTGCAGAGCATCACAACTTATCACAGGCAGTTCCTGAGTAACCTCCAGTAAGCGCACTGGAACCTCAGTTCTGCGGGGTTCAGTTGTGTGCGTTTAGCAGTTTGTGAACAACTGACTGCTCAACCTAACAGGAATCACAGGAAATAAATTGAAAGAAAACCCCCCAATTTTGTGTGACGGAGACATATTTCTGAACAGTTGGTTAATGGAAAAGTTGAAAAAAATATTGAATAGGGCCAAATAAAAAGTTTATTTTTCATTTGAAGTCTTTTTATTTTTCAAAGAAATATTCTAACTTTTCAATTTTTTTTTCCATTTTTTACTAAGTTATTTCAACATAATTGATGATATTTCATTCCAGCCAAATCTACTTATTACCAAAAGAAGGCCCAAAATGTTTTAACCTTTTCTAGTCCGCGGTTATTTATATTAATTATAAACATGTCAGATAAATTACTTCAAAGGATAATTTAAATAACCGTCCCCCCCGAAAAAAATCACACGAGTTAGTTTCCTTTCCTTTATCTCAATTTTATGTCAAAATAACACCCATGGATTAAAGAATTATTTTCGCTTAAATCTCAACATTTGTCTTTATATTTGTTAATGTATCTTCCTCTTCAAGGAAGTATATAGCAAGTGAGATATTCTACCAGCAATCCCTATATTTTTTTTGTTTCATTTTGCATTGTATTAGCCTTACATAATAAACAGGTTTTTTTCCTATTGCTTTTCTTACTAAGAAAAAAAAAAACCCCAAGCCCAACTCTTTTTGCCTAATTAACAATCTAGGTTAGATTCTCTGTCCTTGTATCATTTCCTCTGGACTGCCTAAGAGATATGAGAAAAGCAGCAAATCCCAGTAGCTGCCTTCTTGCAATAGTTGCAGAAAGGAGAGGTTCTTTCCACTTTGCTTAAATTAATGCAACCTGCTCTGCTTCTTTCTGTGATGAAACTACAGCAAAACCAGTACCAACTTTCTGATGGTGTTTCATCATTTTTTTGTCCCACATGATGTCAGTTTACATGCTTTACTTGGGTTTGGCATATTGTGCTGTGTAATATCAGTCATTATGTCCTTATGAGCATTGTTTTTACTGACGTAGTCCTCTGTTTTCCTCCTTCTCCTTTTCAGAGCAGATTTTGATGATTCTGCTACCTATTCAGCAGTGGCAACAAATGTCCATGGGCAGGCATCAACTAATTGTGCCGTGATTGTGAGAAGTAAGTCCTACTTTGTGTTTAAAGCAAGATATAAATGCTGTGCTCGTTTTATTGACTGTTTGCTGCTTATGTTTTATAGGGTTCAGAGAGGATGAAGAGCCTCACCCTGCGGGGATAATGCCTTTCCACTGTAAGCATTTTTTTCCTTTTTTTTTTTCTTAGATAGTTTATGTACTTTTATCACTGATGAGTATAGTCATGTTCTTCAGTTTAGAAAATTGGATATAGCTTGTTGCTTCTGGTTTTGCTCTCTAAACTCATTCAATCACAATAACAACTGTCCAGATGCTTTTAATTTCCAAGCTGCATTTCTAGATCATCATAAAGTATAAAAGAGCTCCATCTCCTGTTCAAATTAGACAATAATCTGTTGTTTTCAAGTATTTTACTTGTATTTAGGAATGTTTTGATATTCTGTTTTGTAGTGCCCCTGTCATATGACGTTTGCTTCACCCATATTGATGTCCAGTTTCTGGAGAAATTTGGAGTTACCTTTGCAACTGAAGGTGAAACACTAACCCTTAAATGTTCCATGCTGATTACCCCAGAACTGAAAAGATTAAGACCTCGTGCTGAGTGGTATCGAGATGGTAAGATTTTTTTTTAGATACATATTATCTTTCCTTGAAAGCTTCATGGAAATTTATATTTATCTATTACAATTATCTTGGCTGAATAATATCCCCTACTATTAGGGAGACTTATCCTAATTGCCACATTTATGGAAGTGGAAGAAGTATATGACATGATAGATACAGGCAATGGAGGAAAAGAAAACCATTCAGAGGATGCAGAGTCAAAAGAGATAGCTTAATCTATGCTCATTTTTGAGCACCTATGTTGCTGTTTGGCAGAACAAACCTTGCATTGCTTTGGGGCAATAGAAGCGTTACCATTTTGGAGCATCTAAGATCTATGAGGATCTGAAACACAGGTTTTCATGCCAAAAACATGATTGTGTTCCTGAAGATTTGCACCTCCAACCACTCTTCCCACTGCATGTCTCTGTAGCTGAGTGTCATGTAATTTTGCAACTTTAAACTCCTCACATGGAATCAGGAGAAGCTCTTTTAACTAAATATGTCATAAGAACTGTGTAAAACTTTCTTTTTAAAAGATTGGGCAAATCAGTAAATGCTGCTGCTCCTGTGTGTTAGATGTCTGTGTAATCACTGATCCGTGTTAGGTTTCTGAGTGTTCTATTCAACGCAAAGGAAAAGTTAAAAGCTGAGTAATATCTACAATGGTTAACACACCAAACAGAAGCTAACTGGAAAATTAAGAAGCAAACATTGAGGAGAGAGTTTTAGCTTAGAATATATGGCTTTCAAAGCTAAATGCAACAAATAACTAACTCCAGTTGAACTCTCTTCAAACTGGGGGACTTGGTCAATTCTTTCTTGAGCACACAGTTACAAAGGATGAAGTGACCCCGTGCTTTCTAGTAATATAATTATTATAAAAATTTACTCACTAGGTGGAGATACAAACTCACTTCCCAGATTTGAACATGCTTCATAAGCGAATGCTGTGACAACTGAGTTGCAGGGTATTCACTGAGAAGTAAATTAATGAGATGTGGGCCTCTCTTTCCATATCTCACCCCACTATTTATTGTGAATTTTATATTAAAATGTGTTTCATTTAAAATACAGAAGTATTTATTGGGGCAAGGCCAGGAATGCAAGATTTTTCACTGTTCTACAAGTGTTGTATTGGTGCATTGGTTTCTTTCCATGCTTCGTCATTGGAAAATGATGCCATGCCAAATAGAACAGTTTTAGCTGGAAGCACCAAAGCACTGCTTCATTCAAGCATATTCTACAGTCTGGTGGATGGTTCTGCAAGAATAATGTTTGTTCATCACACAGAAAAATGTCTTTAAACACAAAACTAAGTACTTAGTTTAGTAAATTGAGCTAAATTGTAGATACGGAGGAGACATTCCTGTTTCAGTGGTACCTTATTTTGTCTCTTACTGGGCCCATCTTAAGAGCACTAGATCTCTCAGCTTCTTGAATCTGAGAACAACCTCTTATTTTTGTTTGTTTTGTTTTTTGACTGCAGCCATTAGGAAGTGCTAATTTTCTAAAGATACCCCTTGCTATTCCAATATTTATCTGAGAATTGTGATAATTGTTCTAGTTAGCTGTAGAAAATGAGCTTTGGCCCTTTCAGTTGTGATATAAAATTTCTTCTTGATATGTAATGTTTGTTCTTATTTAACATAAAACTACCTTCTCTGTGAAAACTGGAGACGAAGCTTCTCTTTGAAGGCAAACAGATTTTTGCTAGCGACTCAAATTAGAAAAGCTTTTGTCCCATTATGCTATAGATATTACTAGGAAGAGAATGACATGAAGAAGCTTAAAATTATCCATACATGAAGAAGCTTAAAATTATCCATCGCTGAACATACATGGATCAGGGTGTGTGTGTCTGCTTCTTCTGTGGAAGAAGCAGAGCTTCTTCACAAACATAGCAGGAATTCATGCAATATGAACCTTTGTTATCCACCTGAATTTCCTGTGCTGACTCTCTGAGTGCTGGATGCAGTGCATAAATGTAAATGATGTGAAGGTTAATAATTTATTCAACAGTATGAAAAGTATTTAAAAGTGTTCTTCTTTGAGAAGTAATATTTAATCCTACTCTTGTTTAAAGACAATCTTTTATTTTTCCTAAGATTTTTATTTTTGTATGCATGAAATAACAGCAAGTAAAACCCTCAGATGGATCAGTATAATTTACTTCCATTAATTATACCCAAGATATATATGTGTTTATCCAGAATTAGCATACTTCACACAAGTGCTGGTCTACTAGACTCAGTTATCTGAACCAAATACAGAAGCACAGACGGTTGAGGTAGGAAGGTACCTCTAGAGATCATCTAGTCCAACACCCCTGCTCCAGCAGGGACACCCAGAGCTCGTGGCACAGGGTGGCATCCAGGCGGGTTTGAAAATCTCCAGAGAAGGAGACTCCACAGCCTCTGTGGGCAGCCTGTTCCAGGGCTCTGTCACCCTCCCAGGAAAGAAGTTCCTCATCACATGGAGATTAAAACTTCTGTGTTTTAATTTACACCCATTACCCCTTGTCCTGTTACTGGCCACCACTGAGAAGAATACTCTGAAAACACTCTGAAAATGTTTGAAATCTAACAAGCATGAGCACTACATCCACAAATCTTGGCCCACTTATAACAGTTCAAGATACTGAAAGAGTTGTATTGAAATAATACTTCAGAAAAGTATATCCAACATGGAAATGAGATCAATCTGTAACAGAAGATTTCTGTTGATCTCTAATATAATATAAATATTATAAAGATGTATGCACAAATACTGAGTCTAGCATAAGACAACTGGAACTTCTATGGGGAAAAAAACAGAGTGAAGGATTTGGATGAAATTTCAATACATCACTTTGGGCCTCGGCGCACATGCTGAGCACATCACAATACATGAATTGGGCAATTAAGATGACAAAAAACTTCAAAATATAGTAAGTTCCAACTGCATATACGAATTTTCAGCAGAGTAACATTCTAGGAAAAAAATATGTTATAGCAGCATGAAGGAGCTGAGTCACAGCCTCTCTGAAGGTTAATCTTTTTCAGGTTCTTTCTTTACTCGGAGAAGTGACAAGACAGAGCAAGTACTCACACAAATTCTCCCAGTTACCTAATATATTGCATAAGGAGGTGTTGAAAGTGGCTTATAAGTGTCAATAAGACACAGCACCCTAAAACTAAGAGCTGTAAACTATTCTTTTTTTTAATACAATTCTGCTGCACTGATTAGAATAAACTATTATGGGACTTACAGAGTTAAATCAAAAATAATCTAATCAATTATTGAAAGAAGGTGATAGGAACTCTCTCGACCAGCGTAAAATATTCTGCTCATGTTTTTGCTTCAGTTTCACTAGGCAATCAGATTAATTTACATTAATCATGGGTCAGCACCTCTCACCTGTGAGAAATTCAAATTTAATTTCATTCGCTGCCCAACAGGCATGCCTTGAAGAATTAAAGTTAGTGCATATTTATAGCAGTCTTTAGAAATGTGGTCTTTAAACTTGAAGGAAGAAATTGAGTAACCTGACATTTGATCCTAAACAGATAGCAAAACTTATTAAAAGTGAATCTAAGTTCCATCCTACATATATTAAATTACATGGCAGGTTTTCGCATGATTGTTTTAAAAGCGGATTAATATTTTTTCCCTGGCAGTGCATGATAGTGAAGGGAATTCAGTCCTGTTTCTGTTGTTGGCCTCTCATATTCTCTTAAGTTTATCGATGAAATAAGTTTGGAGGGATCCAGCTTAGTGTCACCTCGTGCGCCATGGCTCTGATTGCAGCTGGCATAAGAGTTCATCTGTGTCCCTGACAGGCACTGGCAAGCTGGTTTTTCTGGTCAGTGTCTGATGTTTTTTCTTTTCCAGATGTGCTAATAAAGGACTCTGAATGGACAAAGACGTACTTTGGCGAAGGCCAGGCAGCTCTCTCTTTTACTCACCTGAACAAAGACGACGAAGGTCTATATACCCTGCGTATGGTTACAAGAGGTGGGGTGAATGAGTACAGTGCATACCTGTTTGTCAGAGGTAAGATTTTCATTTGTTCCTTAAGGAGAAATTAGAAAGAGCAACAGGAAAGGTAGTTTTATTAAATAATCTTGTTATAAAGGAAGCATAAGAGAAATCCATCACTTTGGCATTTTATAGTTGTTTAATTTTGTATAGCAGTCTGCGCTAGAAACAGTGACATATGAGTGGAGAGCTTCAAAAGAGTTTCCTTTTGAAGCTACTGTTTTCATTCCTGAAGAACCGGAGAAATCAATCTCATGAAGAAATATTTTGTTTCCTCATTCACTATCTTCTTTATCTGATAGAGTCCAAACATCCTTGAATGCTACTGCTGCTTACTGTGATGGTTTCTCCTCTGGAGATTTCCCGAGGAAGTGGGCCCTTCTGGGCATTTCCATATCCCGTTTCTGGGCTGAGGAGGAGGCAGAGAAAAAGCAAGAGAAATATTTCTAACAGTACAAAACCAGCTCAATAATCAGAGGAAAGATGGGAAGCAAGAAATTTACTCACTAAAGAAATACAGTGTTCATAAGAGAGATGGATGCAAAGATAAACATTAAAATAGACTAGAGGTCAGAGTCTGCCCTCACATTTGCATGTAGCAATCTCAAGGAAGTGCTCCTGTGCACCTCTTGGCAAAACTTAGTTTCCCTTTTTTATTTTTATTGAAAGATGAAAATATCTCTCCCTGAACAGTTCTAGTACTCTCTTAAATACTTTGGACAAGATCCTCAGTAGTAGCAAACTGGAATAACCTCACTGATGCCATTGGAGCTATTCTATCTGAAAACCTAAAGAGATCTAGCTTGTTCTTAGAAATTTACTGGAATGTACCTACCCTGCAGAGTTTTTTTCCAGATAATTGTGGTCTGTTTTTACTCCCTTTGATCCCTTTGTATGCACAGGACTCTGGCCTTAAGCTATGTCCTCCCTGATTTGTAGGGTCCCTGCTGGCACCTTCTTAGATCTTTTCATGTAAGCTCAAATCTCATGTTACAGCATCGTTTTCATGTGTGTGGTCAGGCCCATAGCTGAGAAGAAATCCTACAAAGGGTTGCAAGGCCTGGTCCTGAGCACCAGCCTCCTAACAGCTCACTTCCTTTGCAGCATCACAAAGGTTCTCAGTCCCCTGGGGTTCCTCCTCTGAGGTACCTCAGATTTTGTGCAAGAAACACATGCAAAGCACAGCAAAGCCCATGTGCCTCTTGGCAGTAGGGTCTACAGCCACAGTGGTTCTTGCAGGTATTACAGAAAAATTTTGAGAAGATTTTGGTTCAGATCAAACTTGAAACATTTGTGTGGTTATTTCAGTAAAGGGATACCAAGAAAGTGATAAATTTGGGCTCTGTCTGAAGATTTTGGACGTTTACATGCTATAACGCTTTTCCCTTGAGGCAGAAAACTCTATCTGTCAGGAGACCTGACTAGTAATTGTTAATTCACACCAGTTAGCTCCTCTCAGATGAAGCCACATGCGGATATCTTAAAGAAAGAATATTCATTATTTAGACATACTTATATTGTAAAGAGCCTCAAAAATGTACCAAAACTTTGTAAACTTCTTTTCCTTAAAGGATTTATTTTCCTTTCCTTCTTTGCTGAATATTTTGTGCTGATTAATAATCTACTGATATACAGCTTTTAGTGGGAAAGATTATCAAAAATATGTGGACTAGTCCGGTCTTTGATGCCTAAATCACATTTCTGCCTTCAAAAATGTCCTGAACACCCTGATTTGTCTAGAGAGAAAGATGTTATGGATTTGATTCATTAGAGCAGTGAATTAGTCTTCACGGAAATCTTTGGTCTTCCACTCATAGTAGCGCATAGTACAGTGAACTGAAATTTTTCTCCTTTGTTTTTCTCATATATTTCAGAAGATTCAGGATCAAACCTGATTTATATTTATTTCTGATGCAGATGCTGATGCGTTGATCGCAGGAGCACCAGGGGCCCCAATGGACATTAAATGCCACGATGCTAACAGAGACTATGTTATTGTTACTTGGAAACCACCAAACACAACCAGCCAGAGCCCAGTCATTGGCTATTTTGTTGACAAGTATGTAAACATTGTGATATTTTTATTTTTTGTGTATTGCTAGAAGCACCTATCTACTGAAAAAAATCCCATTTTTATTCTTTGATACCTATGTTGTTATATCTTAACAGACCCCAGGCACTGGACTCCAGTTGTCTGCTTTCTTACATACTCTTTGGAACAGTTTTATTCTAGATAATCTAGTAATTTCATAGGAAATGGGCACAGCCTGGAAATTAACAAGGGTAATGAGATCATTCCCAGTAAATACGGTCCAAAAAAAATTCAATAACATCGGCTTGGCAAAATGGCAGAATGAGCAAGCCCTGGCGCTATTTGACTTATAGAAGCCAGAATCTATTAATCACATTTAAATCTCTTTAAACTGTATATTGCAGAAGCTGAAGGATAGAAATTATTACATAATCTATTTATTTCTGCCTTAGCATCAATATTCCATGAATTTAAAGCACAGGTTCCCGGGAAGTGGTGGTTTAAATCAGAAGGGCAGTTCTTACCCCTTTTGCTGATTTGTGTGTTGCTGTGGGTTCAGCTCAGTGCAGACAGCTCAGGATCAGGCGATCCCAGAGTTATTCTGCATCTCTTCCTCTGAAGCACATGCTTTTTTTCTGTAGCTGAAGCTGAACATCTGATCTTTAATGTTTGGAAATGACAGTCGGTAATAAGATTACTGAAGTACTTTGATAATGTGTAATGCTCTGCCATTAAAAACAACATTTGTGACTCAGTGCTATGCAATACCCTATTATTTGTTCTAATTCAGAGACAACTGTCTGGAAATTGCTGGAAGATGTTGGCTTATGAACAGCTGTCAGGAAGGGCAAATTAGTGCTGGCTGTGGGGTCTCTACCATTTATATCTGATTGGTGCTATGTGTAGATGGACACATAATCTACACATGTGTGCCTTTTGACATTTTGTTTGGATTACCGCAGTGTTTAGGAGTTCTTGATTATGACCCTAGTTTGCTGGGTGATGTCAGAGCAAAAGGCATTCTCCATGATAAAAAACTTACAGTAGTGCAAGACAAAGGAAATGATATGTATGAGGACATCACTGCTTCATGGTGACACCTGCACCTTGTGGCCCAAGCGTTGTTGAAGAGAAGAGCTTACTTAAAAGGTGCTTACTTAAAAATATTATGAGAAAAGGATGGAAAAGATGAGGTGAATATTGCAATTTCTGCAAAATATGGGTGCTTAAAATAAAGCTGCTGATATAACAAGGAAGAGAACTTGGCAAAAGGGAAGTAGAGGGAGTTGTTAAACCAAAATACATGCAAGAAAATTGTATCTGCATTATGAATAAGTACGAGCACAGTGAGATCAGATTTGTACAAAGAAAAGGATGTCTGAAGAATACTACTTTCATTAGTAAATTGCATGGATTAGTTCTTCAGTTTGGCAGGGGTAGCTTTAGCAACTTGGTGGGTGTAACTATGGTATGTGTTTATTGTGGGATAACTTTGATAAATGAACACTGAAAAATGCTGTCTTCTGCTACTCCGAGGTGTGAAGTGGGTTTAGAAAACTGGATCCAGTGCAACGATGCTCCTGTAAGGATCTGCAAGTACCCCGTGACTGGTCTCTATGAAGGGCGGTCTTACATATTCCGCGTGAGAGCTGTGAACAGTGCGGGCATTAGTAGGCCTTCTCGTGTGTCCGAACCCGTGGCAGCTCTTGACCCCGTTGACCTGGAGAGAACACAAAGTAGGTTGTGCAAGGCGAAAATAGTGTTCAATATTGTGATCAAAATGGTGACCTTACATTCAAGATCATTCAAGATGGCTTATTCCTTTGAATGAATGGTCTCACTAATTCCAAGGTGGGGGGTACAGCTGCCATAGCAATTTCCACACAGACAATTTGTCAGGACTTGGGGATACCATCTCAATTGTTGCTGGTTTTGCTCATTTTTTAAACATAAATACTTGCTATCACACATATTTTCAAAAGTGGAAGTATATCCTGCAAGCTTGTATCATTTCTACTGGGAGACTGGCACTCAAATCCCACTAACTTTCACATTGGCTGGCAAATCATTTTGAAAAAGTTATAAAATACATCTACTTTAGTCCAAAGAGAATCATTTGTCATATGAATTAACCACTGCAGAGATACTTATATCTACCAACTCATTCTTTGCTAAAAGGGAAGTATCAGCACTGGCACAAAGCTCCCTTGCCACAGATTGGGCGCCTCTGATACTGACTTTCCTAGTAGATGGAAAAAAATAATCTAATGAGTTTCTTCTGAAAACTCATTTTGTGCTCAAGACTACTGCATTCTGCAACGGAACCTTCATGAAAACTTCTCCATGAGTGAACTAGGCTGACTTGCTCTGGCAAGTAATCTTGTTGATTTAGCCCTGTCCAAAAACCCAGCATAAAGGCTATATATATCATCTACTTGCATGCCCATTGTTTTGAAAGCTTCTTTTATACAAAGAAAATTTAAACTCACTATGTAGATTGCAGGTCCCAAGGTTGTTCATAAAACTTAAGTTAAATATGTTATATTTCCATCAAAGTTATTGCTAACTTTTATGAAAAAGGGTCAAATCATACTATAGTTTTTCTCCAATTTACTTGAAAATTGTGTCCATGATTATTGTTTTTTAGTTCATCTTCAAATAGTTCTGTCATGCTTGGTTTTCTCATGAAAGTGAATGAAGCTGTGTTGATTCTATCTTTGGAAAGATTTAATAGCACAGTTATACAAACAAGAGATATATAAAGATATAGAAAAGCTCCTTAACTGCTGGTAACTAGTGATTTTCAAAACTTATAAATTTATCAAATTGGCTCAATAAACTAACTGAATATTTTGGTCAACAGCTGTTCATGTGGATGAAGGGCGAAAGATTGTAATCCGAAAGGATGACCTTGAAGGTATGCCAGTTTCATTCCATTATTTCATTCCAATAGCACCCTAGGAGTTTAAGAATACAATTAAAAATGTGACAAATAAAAGAAATAGACTTTGTGAGTAAACTCTTCATAAAAATAAAGGCTTGTGAACCTGAGAGAACAGAAGGCAGAGACAAAGGTCAAAAAGGACAGACAGCACTTTGCACTTGGCTGCACTGCTTTCACTGTGTGCTGAAAACATCTCAGGGTTTTATTTTGGCTGGTGACAAGCTGTGTTAAAGCAGTAGAACATTGTATTTGATCAGATACATTTCCTCCCTCCCACTCTTCTGGGAGACAAATATAGTTTGTTAAAGATAATTTCATGATTTGAGCAAGATCTTTCAATTTTCTATTTAAAAATAATGAATCCAACTTATACTTCAATTAATATATCTGTCTAAATAAAGGGCCTTTAATGAGGAAGTTTAATAGACTAACCATTGTTTTTTTCCTCAGGAAAATTCAGGTGATTACTGCCAGCTCTTTCTTCTATCTTTTGTTGTTTCTATAAGTACTGTTTTTTTTTTTTCTTGGATAATGATCTTTTCACTTAAACTGACAAAAATGTGAACAATATGTCCCACTAATATGGATATTCTGTGTGCCATATTCCACAAAGCTTATATAGCCATAACTCCATTAATAACCTAATAAAGGGAAATTCACGTGAGAATAGGTAGAATTAAAGGAACCAGGCTCAGAAACATTAAATGATTTCTTTCTCAGCAATGAATTTTCTGTAGTTTAACAATGGTATCCTAAATAAATTGATATACTTGTTGTCACATACTTAAGAAGATCAGGTATATCCTTGTTTTACCTATCTAGCTTGAAAGAAAGGCAATCCTGCTCTCAGGATTGCTTGAGAATGATCAGAGTCAAATTAGTATAAACAGTCAAATCAGTCAAATTAGTATAAATATAAATACAAATAATA
>JAUBNY010000223.1:207897-276527 GCA_032275445.1 Crypturellus soui | reverse complement strand
CATATATACATATATACATATAAAAAATGATTTCTGATGTGATGGTTTGTATATTTCTAATCAAATAATATGGGTATACAAATACTCCTATTTATATATATCATTTCTTTGATGTGCAAAATTGGAAAGCATTTTTGGAAAACTTATTTTACAGATAAAAAATGGATTTCATTCTCAGTGCCAGATGACCTTCCATTCTGAAAGAGCAGACTGTACCATAATGCTATATCATTACAAATTATATCATCCTAGGATTTTTAAGAATGTTTCTGTGAAAAAAAAATATAGAGGTTTGTTATGTGAAACCAATCAAAAGTCTTTTTATAGTATACATCATGCTGAAAAATATTATTTTTAAAGCTTACAAATATTTTCTTGACTGTACATTGACAATTTCTTAAATTCATTTGATATATTTTTCTTAACAAAAAATATTTGTAGAAGATCAAAATACATTGAGAGAAAATACATTTTGACTAGGTAAATCCAAGTTTGCTTTAAAAAGCACAGTTTTAGTTTGGGAAAATATACAAAGAAATAACTTTAGTGTATGTTATAAGACTGACTTTTTCTAGAGATGTTTATCAACTACCAAACTTCACTTCCATGATATAGAGATTATTACGGAAACATTTTTCCTTTTTCTAATGTCAAAATTTGGGCATTTAGAGGATATATGCTCTTTGCTTGCATCACAACTGGCAAAACTTATTTAAAGGACTAAATTCATGCCTTCTTTGTTTCAAACCTCAAAATTAGAATATTTACGGGTATCTGCTGAATTGCTATGTCTGATCTGTTAGAAAAGAGGAAGATTCTTCAGATCTATGTAGATATGTATGAAACTCTCCTTCATAGGTGTGAAGTTTCCTCTCGTCTCTGGCTATTTTACACTACTGTAATCCTTGGAGGGAGGCAAACAAGCTCCTTCTCAGTGTTGTGGTGGGAAAGTGCTGGTCTGACTACCCCAGTCCTGGTAATGCAGTCATGAGGGTTGGGAGCAAGTGGTCAGTCAGTCTGCTCAGTTGAGATAGTCACCAAAGGACTGGTGACATATTAAAACACCTCTGATCGAGAGGCCTTCCATCACATTAGTAGAGATTCTGTTAATATGCTCTGGTTCTTTTTCCATTTTCCACTTTATTTTAAGCTGCTTTTCTCCTTGAGTGTATACCTCCCTTCCAGTTATCTTCTTCTAGAGTAATTTCTCATAATAACTCTTTGGACTTCTGTCTTTGATCAAAAAATAGCTCTTATTTGCATAGAGTGGGTAGTTTTTTTTCCAAGGCATTTTGCACAGTAGATTAAAGTAATTCAACTGTGATCAAAGAAAAAGCGTGTGTGACAAATGCACAGCTTTTCAGGGGAATATTTAGCTTTGAAAAAAGTAAATAACTAACTTTTAACATGGATGTTTCATTCCTCAAAATGGAACTGAAGCGAGAAATGAACTGTACAGCTGATAGTGTAGCCCTTAATAGCTGAGAAACATGCTGCAGGGTGGGAGTTTAGAAAGACGAGCTGCAGCACAAATGCTGACCTGGGGGTTAATCTGCTGTTTAACACTCACTAGGTTTATTACTCTTCCAGGCGATATTCAGATTCCAAGCCCTCCCACCAATGTACATGCCTCAGAAATCAGCAAAACATATGTTGTACTCAGCTGGGATCCACCTGTTCCCCGTGGCAGGGAGCCACTGACGTATTTCATTGAGAAGGTACCGTACAGTGGCACTGAACTGCAAGGCATTTCATTACCACATGCAATTTTATTCAACTCATTTTCAGAACTAAAACCTGAACAATAAAACTAACACTCTCCGAGGATTGCAGGACTTGGCGATGGGATGTTGGAGAAGGCACGGACAGTCAAATATATTGCATGCTTTAATGAGTATTGAAATTCAAGGTCCATTGAAATGGATGCCCTGTACTATTTCTTTGTTGCTGTCTAAACGAGAGCAAAACTTTGTGTATGAGGTAGTTGCTTAGTAGAAAAGAAGTACCCTTGACTTCTCCTCTCTAAGGTTAGGGCTGGCAGTTGCAATCTGTCCTTATTAAAGCCAAGTATATAGGGGCTCTGCACATAGCAGAACCTAAATAGTGACCCATCCTGTGATCCCCACCTCATTGCCACATTTTCCTGGCATTTTCATCTCATTCCCTATGAAGTCAACAGAGAGGGAGGTAGATTTGCTGCTCCCCAATCTTCACAGCTGCCTTTCTCTTCCCCTTGACTTGACAGGGAGCTTGGATTTGTTCTTCCCCCATCTGGGGCTACTAAGATTTAGACACATCCATCTCTGAGCCAGGTGTCTATATTCAGTGTGTTGGATACCTGACAGAGATCTTAATCTTTCCTCTTTCCTACAAAGTTTCCCCATCACTTCAGTAGGTATATTGGGCCTCATCCCTGACCTCTAAAACTCTCTCATGCCAAGATATACTTAGTCTTTATCAATAATAAAGCATTACATCTGCAGCATATACCCCATCACAACATTCCACAAATACCAGAACTGCCCATAAAACTGTCAAACAGACAGTGTGCATCTTGAATATTGCAACAAATTTTCCTCAGGTCCTTATCATGCAATTTTTCTCTTCTCACCCCTGTCCAACACATTCCTCCAAAGTTCATTTCTAGGCCAATAATTCATATCACCCCTCTACTCACTGCCCCCACTTGTGCGTTCTCTTTCTCTTTTTCAGCAAACATTTTCATGATTTCTCCCACTCTACCTCTCCCATTTAAGAAAAGTGATGAAAATGTCCATAGAAATAGGTGTGTATTTTTTCCTATACAAAACAGTATTTTGTCATTGATCTTTCCCTTGATCCTTATTCCCTGCCATATACATGCTGTCTTGTCTATAGATTGCAAGTATGCTAGCTAAAGATTTTGAACCAGCTCTTTTTTCTGTGTTTTTCTATCAATGAACAGAGAAGTTTTGGTTGCTGGTTTGGTTTTCTAGAATAAGATGAATGCAAGTAAAAAATAACCCTAATCAGACATACCTAGACATTCCTGTAATGCAAAAGGAGAAAAGGAATTTTTTTATCATGATTGAAAAATGATATAGTAGATGACCACTGTAGAACAGGATGTGTCTGAAAGTACTTAATTGCTCCAAGAACCTACAGAAATAGTCTAGAAGAAAAGCACAGATTCAGATTTCTATTGAGTGGACGCCTACACTTGGTTAGCTGAATTTAATTCTAAATATGCATCAGAAATGTGTATCTTCTCATGTTTTACAGAAATAACTCTATATAGCAGCACAGAGCAGTGGGAATGAGAAACAAGTGAGTCTTAATTAAATCCCAGACATACTAAGGGAGACTGAGAATTAAAAGCCTATTATTAAAAAAAAAGTTTCATTATACTAATTAAAATCTGACTCTAAAATCCTTTGTCATATAACTAGATGTTATGTTCATTCAGTTCCTAGATGAAATATTGCTCTTTGCTTTGCACAGACATCTGTTAAGTTAGGAATGCATAATAAATTAATTTATTTTAAATAAAGAAGTCTCAGTCCTTAAGAATAAAATAGATTTTGAAAGGCTTCAAGAAGCATAAAATGGAAGTTAGTTCTCCATTCTGTAAAATAATGCTCCCTTATCACAGAACAAATCAAATCAAACTACAGAATAAAACATTATGTTGATTCTTACCTCCACACAATAATTAATGTTTTTCATAACAGAATGTAAGATATATGGCAAAGTGATCTCTTCATAATTTTCATCTTTTTATTAATGAAAAAGATTACTTTTCTTTTTTTGGGGGGGGATTTGCTGTTTTTATTATTTATCTGTCAGAGCACACAGAGTGGTTTCTAAGCACCCAGGAGATCTCTCTCTCCTGGGTGAGTTTGTAGTCTAGCAGGTTTTGTTCACAGACGGTCCCACAGTTATATTAAAAAATAATTTTAATGCACCTTGTTGTGCCTAAAGCCAATTTTATTAGGCTGCTTACTGGACACTTTAGTTTTATGAAAATCACTGATACAGGCTTATTTTTGTTTCGGGTCAAGAGTTTATTTGGGGAAGCTACTGGACAGCAGATGTCTCTGAGAATCCTGGTTTGCTGGCACTTCTCCATATGGAGATATGGTAATAATTAGCTCCGCTGATATGCTGGAAACATTCTAAAGTAATTGTTTCACTTGATGAATACTCTTCTGGACATGACTTTAGTCAGCAGAGTACATAAACGTATGGTAGTGAGGAAAGAAACTTACACCTCACCACCTTTCCGCAGAATCTGGATTAGGGCTTGCTTGCTTTAGAGTTAAATGATCCTTCTCCTTTATTTCTTAAACAAATTCAAGACAGAATGCAATATGGGATTTTTTTTTGACAGCTCCAAAATGACAAAATGATCCATATTTTTATTTCATTCTTTCACCCTCTATCTCTCTTTTTTTGTTGTTGTTGTTTTCTGTAGTCCATGGTTGGCAGTGGAAGCTGGCAAAGAGTCAATGCACAGGTTGCTGTAAAATCTCCTCGCTATGCTGTGTTTGACCTTGCAGAAGGAAAACCGTATGTTTTCCGAGTCTTGTCAGCAAACAAGCACGGACTCAGTGATCCATCTGAAATCACAGAACCCATTCAACCACAAGATACTGTTGGTAAGACATTAATTGTATAGCATCAATATTTAATATCACCAATATTTAAGAAAAAAGGAAAATAAACAAGTCTTATCATAACTATATTAATATTATGAAAATAATTTTAATCAAATTCATTTGTGTTCCAAAAAGCCCCAAATGTTAAATTTTGGAAACAATAAGAGATTTTCCTAGTGATTTTGCATCTCCTTGTTGAAACCAATAATTGTTACAAAGTTAAAGTAATTTTAGTTAGTCATTCTTCAGAGTGCTCTACGAATGTGACGTCAAAAAAAAGTAGGATAATACCGGTTAATCGTTAACTCAGATAATTATATTGTCTGGCTTAGGTAATTATATGTTAACTAATTTCCTATAGTTTCAATTAGATAAGGAGCCTTTCCTTTCAGACTAACCTAAATTGTGAATTATTGCTGGTGCAGAATTCCTGTGGTATGTAGATGACTAGATTTCAGTGATAAGGGAACTTATATCTACATATTCAGCAGTGACTTTCTAAATGAAAGTGAAGGGTTTATCCTGAGGCCACATTTAAACATGCAAGTAACAATTTAGGGAAAAATTACTCGTCTTATTGCAAAATATATGATTTTATCTTGCAGTTAAGCAGAGGTCACAGATAAACAATACCACCTATTGACAGTTGTCACCTTAGGAGCTCACATATTACTAGTACACTTACTAGAAGTCTGAAAAATGACCACAGTATCCTATAATTCATCAGGCACTAAATGCTGATAATGTTGATAATTCATATTTACACTAATTTAAAATATGTAACCCAGCACCTTGCATGATTTGAAACTACACAAGATGAAATAAAAATGTCTTGTGCTTTTATGTATTCTTGATTTGATACCTCATTAATATATATAAATTATTTAAACTATCCAATATTCCCCAAAATAGGGAAGAAGCAGACTGTATCTATTTCACTCAGCTTAATACAGAAAATAGGCTACCCTCTAAGGGGTAGCACAAGACATTCTTAGTAAATCATAGCAATAGTGGGAGACAGAAAGCACAAGATCCTATTTTAAAGAGAAATTGCTGTACTTTCATAGGCAGAGTTAATTATCTGCACTAAAATATATCATGGTTGCACATGGCTTTGTTTAGTTGCCTCAGCATAGTGCGGCTTGACATTGCTGCAGGTATCTGAGACAACTCCATGGGGCTGGGAAACACAACACAAGAGTTGTGGGAGAATTTCTTTCTCAAGCATCGGCTAGAGGATGGATGGGGTATCCTGGTACTTACTATAGGCAATGTGTGTAGGCAATTTAATTGAGCGCTAAGAGGGCATTTGGTTTGAGATTAACATCTAAATTTAGGTGTCTCCATGT
The DNA here is from genome assembly GCA_032275445.1 of Crypturellus soui. NCBI lineage: Eukaryota > Metazoa > Chordata > Aves > Tinamiformes > Tinamidae > Crypturellus > Crypturellus soui. The sequence goes on along the minus strand of JAUBNY010000223.1, from coordinate 270,541 downwards.
AGGCATCTACAACTGTCTCTGCTCCTACCACAATCAGTGGAGCCTGAAGGATAACTTGGCTGACCACCCCTGCAATGTCTGCATTGGGGTGAGATGAATCATTGCAGCACTCTACTGACTGTTGGTTAGTGACTTTGGATACCTATCCAGACATCTAATACCTTTTGAGGTGCTTTCAGAGGGTTGCAAGTATCCTATATTTTCTGAGTCATATCTGCCAGCCCTAGAAATAAGTCTGTCATGCACTAGAGTGTCTAAATGGCACTAGATGTGTTAGTGTAGGTCAAGTACTAGATATTTGAATGTAATGACAGGTTAAAAACATGTGCTTCTAAATGTAAATTTACATTTACGCAATGCAAATACATACAAATCCCTACATTTAGGCACTTTTATCACAATCTCAATCCACTCAATATTATAGACCTACTGGCTAAACTACTATATCATGTGTTATTTTTTGAGACCAAAAGGCTGAAACTCTCTGAGAAAAATGTCACATTTTTGTTTTATTTGTTGTTTTTTTTGGTTTGTTTGTTTTTCATGATGCTTTCTTCAGCTGTAGTTCTGTGAAATATATGTAAATCTGGGGAAACTAAAATGCCTTTGATATGTGCCACTCTTAACTATCAAGAAAGACTGAGACAAAGCTCAAAAAGTTATTTTATAGTGTACATACTGTTTGAAGTGGCCCTTATTATCATTTTGTTCATATTTAGATCTTGATGTATCTGTTTTTATTTATGTACATTCAGGATGAAATGCACCTAGCTAAGTTTAGCTAAGAACTTAGCATTAAAACACATGCTTAAAGCTTTCCTGAAAAACTGTCTATTCCTGGATTGGAGTGGTCATTAACTGACTGAAAGGTAGTATTTATTAACTCTCATTAAATTACACTTAAATAGTTTACTGATACTGATGAGTAGTGCTACAGGAGACACATATGAATCTGTTATTCTGATTTGAGAGAGAATATTTTCATGCTCATACATTTTATCAGCACTGATATTTGAAAATATGTCTTCCTATAACTAATTTCTCAGAAACCAGTATCAGAAAATTACGGAGAACTAGTAGCTTAGAGTAAATTTACTGTAAGAAAACCAATTTAAAAAGTAAGTATGTACACAAATATATAAATATTCATAGAAGTGGATTATTTATAGCAAGATAAATATACTAAAATGCATATTATAATGTAATACTGTAAATATAGTTGTCATAGATATAATAATTAAATGTGATACATAATGTATCTAACAACTTAGTTTTATTTTTATTTATTTCACTATAGTGCATATTTTCTTTCTGTTTTGTAGTTGCCCCATCTGTACCTGGTCGGGTAGTGGCCACAAGGAATACAAAAACATCAGTTGTAGTTCAGTGGGATAAGCCAAAGCACGAAGAGAATTTGTATGGCTACTACATTGATTATTCTGTGGTGGGATCAAATCACTGGGAACCTAGTAACCACAAACCTATCAAATACAACAGGTATTGATAATGCTTCCATATTTCAATGAGTTTTGAAAACTGTAGTATGGTTTTAAGCCCATTTATATGATAAACAATGACTCCATCATGGAAGATGAATGTTTGTGTCAGAAAAAATACTATGCAGACTCTCAGTCTTGAACCTTTCAGGTTGCAGGGCAGACTTTTTCCATTTTTGTTTCTCCAAAGAGAAGTGTCTTTTCCTATTCCCTGCTCTTGAATGGTAAAATTAGGCTTCAGAGACATGAATCTATACGTCTTGGTTCTGAATGAGCATAAAGTTAATGCCTTTTTTAGCATCTGGATTATATCTGGGGTGAAAAGACCTGACGCACATGAGAAAGAATATGAGGAAAGGGGACATCAAAGCTTTCCAGACTGTCTCTACCTGGAGCCCTTAATCCAGACCATCAAGGCACATGTCTGTTTCTACTATAAATGTGATGGGGAAAGTGCTATAGCTCATGAGACCGCTGCGTATAAAATCCAAATGTGTTTCCTGAGAAATATCAGAGCTCCCCAGCTTGTCAAGTCTGTGGATAAAGAAGAGACCCTGTCTCTAGCTCCCCTCTCATGATAGTGTATGTATTTATGCTGATTTCTTACTCCAAAAAATATCACTTTGTAAACTGATTCAACAAATACTTTCCTTTGTGAAAATTATTACTTCTTTTATTGAAATTACTCACTAAATTCAAAGTTTGTATGTGTTTGTATTTCTTATGGGAAGATAATGAGCACATAGTGTTAATTTATAATTTCTTAAAGGTAGATAGTAAGTATAGATAGCAAGGTAGTTAGCAAGGTTCCTTCCAACCTTAACCATTCTGTCATTCTGTGATTCTGTGAAGTATATAGTGTTTAGTGTATTTTGTCAGCTATTAATTAATTTTGAGTGACTGTATTCAGTGGAATCCTTTGATCAAGCAATCAAGGATCTGATCAAAGAAAGAGCAGATATTAATTCTTGGTCAAAGGAACTGAGACAGCACAAAAATCATTAAAAATATCCAATCTTTCCATATGTGAACACATTCTACAATAAGACAGTCCTGAAAATTCCATCTGTTACAATAATTGCCTAAAGCTTCAGCTCAAATCTGGGAGCTCTTCTTGGCAGTTACTTTGAATATAGGGAAAAGCAGTCCCTGCTAAGAATAGATTAGAATTTAGCAACGCTAAATTCAGAAGAAATGTGCCATCGTTTACCTGACTCAACACAAAATACCAGCACTAGCTAATTAATGCAACTGTGTTTCAGTGTCCCATTCAATTCTACTGTATATTACATTCTTGGTATTAGGGTTCTTTCTTGGAAATATTTTCCTGTGTGAAGCGCTTATGAAGCTGAACTTGCTTATTGCAGCCAAGATTTTTTTTTTTATGGTATGGAATGCTTCCCATAATATATAAACTAATATGTGATACTGTTTTCTTTTCTTTTTTTTTTTTTTTTAATCTAGGTTTGTTGTTCATGGTTTGGAAACTGGAGAGCAGTACATCTTCCGTGTAAAAGCTGTGAATGCTGTAGGATTCAGTGAAAACTCTCAGGAGTCTGAGGCCATAGTGGTACAGGCAGCCCTTAGTAAGTATGCTTCTACAAGTCAACCTTGTGTTTCTTTAATAAGTTGCAGATCTCCATCAATCTGCTCCTTTAGCATCCGTTACTATAACACTACATTTTACAGTCATCCTGTTGGTACATTTATGCTATGGCAAATTGCTCTTCTCTACAGAAAAGCCATTGTGAGTAAAAAAATAGTTATTTATACAGTCTGTTAGAAATATTGAATCAGATTCACTATAATAGCAAGGCTGCCTTCTGCTCCTCACCTACAACAAAGAAACCATAAATCTTGATTGAGTTAGACAGTGGTTTCTGAGTGATTTGGAGTGGTGCAAATCAGTTTAGCATGAAATCTGCTCAATTTAGAAGAGTTTCGGGAAACTTTATTATTTTTTGGCTGGACCAAACAGAAAAGTCTCCTTAGCTACTCTAAGCTGAGGAGCAATCCAGCTCCTCTGATACTCTGGCAAGCAAGGTACCTTATTGCTTGCAAGCCATATTTCAATGTAAGAACAACCTTCTGTGTATGCCAACCCCATGAGTTACAATAGGAATGATACATACCTCGTGGAGGACTAAATAATTATTCAGACCATAAAATACACAGGGCTGGATTATTCTTTTCCTGTTTTCACTTCTATACTGCATTCAGAGCCCTGAAACTTGAGTAAAACTCACAGAAAAGACTTCTTCTTTGAAGACCAGTTTTGATTAGCAGTTGACTTAAAATAGAAAAAGCAAAAACAGAAATAAGATCACCCACCTGAGTAGCTTCCTCTTAGAGTGGAGCACGCATACTTGGAAGAGGTAAAAGAGTGGCCATTCAGACTGACTACTAGAAAAGACTTTCTGAAATTTGGATGAAGTGTTACTCACAAACCTACTCTTTGTGATTGTTTTAGGAGGAAGTGTGTCTCATATGGGTAGGTAGTACCCAAACAGTCTTACATCTACCACCTCTAGGTTGTATATGCACTTGCACTTTGAAAATTCATGGCACTTTTTGTTTTGTCACTGTGTGTCTTTGAAAATGAGGCCTGCATGGAGTGTATCATCAAACACAGATCAAGTGGATCACACACACTTATGGCATGTGAATAATTTTTACCCATTTCAATAGCCTTAATAAGAATTTTGTAGGACTATTAACTGGTGAGTCACATTTATATAGACAGAATCTTTTGCAGTATTATTTTAAAAGCATGCATAGGAGTTCACTATGGTCATTATTATTTATCAAGAAGTGATAGTAATTGCAAAGGTCTTTTTTTATTAGGTCAGAACCAGTCTGAATATCTTACCACATTTGAGAAAAAGAACAAAAAGTCCATTTCTGCTGATTACTATCTATTTTCATGCTGATCACAAGCACAGCTGTAAGTTCAGGAATTGCATTAAGGCCCTGGCTAACGTATTCTCTTCTAAATGAGATAAATCAGATTCTCTCCAGAAGTACTGGTAATTCAGCTGGAAATGCTGGATGAGCTTTAGGATCAAAAGCCTACCTTGTATTGTCTACAGCATGACAGGGGCCAGGAGGAATGTCTTCAGGTGAACTTTCTTGTGCAAAGCAGAAGAGAAAAGCCAAAATAGTGCTTTCTAGACTAGAAGAGGTGTTTGCTGGTAGGAGATATGCAAAAAATAATTCAGGAAATAGTTCTTTAAATTTCTATGAAGCTGCCTGAGTGACACTCCTGCTTCTGTCATAGGTCTAATACCTCTAGGAAAATTCGTGGGGGAAATGTCTTTCCTGCTTCCACATTGTGTAGGCTTGTTCAAGCTTAATCATTTTCTGTTCCTTACAAGGTAGACAGCACCTTAAATCCACTGTAAACATAGAATATAGACCCATATAGACCCATATAGACACATAGAAAGTCATTTAGCACAGCCATCCAAAGCATGGAGGCCATAGGTGAGACGGTCATATGACTTAATTTCATTTGAATCCATAACCATTTTTTTTTGAGTTTTAATCCATTCCAAAAGTGTTTGGTCAGCTTATTTGGCTCTTAGCAGGAGAATGTCTTCTGGTTCTTCTGAAATCTTGCAGCATAATATTTGATCTGGAGACATTTTCATTGACACTACCATTTCCTTACTAAAGACTTTAGTCTGCCCTTTCTCAGAGGACAACTCTGAGGCAGATGTTTCATGAGGGGGGTCTTTCATAAGGAAGCTTCCATGCCTTTTATTGTAGATAAAAATAATTTTGATTAGTGTCTTTGCAATTGCTTTTTTATTGAGATATCGCTGAGGGTAGTTCATTGCAGAAGACAAAGACAGTACAGAAAACCTACAGAAGCTTCTGCACTGCAGTGTTTTAGACTCCTTAATAACTCTCAACATGCTTACTTCCCTCTAGCTTGTCCATCACATCCTCATGGCATCACCCTTCTTAACTGTGATGGTCATTCAATGACGCTTGGCTGGAAAGCACCAAGGTTCAGTGGAGGTTCACCAGTCCTTGGTTATTATATTGATAAAAGGGAAGCTAACCATAAAAACTGGCATGAAGTCAACTCTTCCCTTATTCACCGGACAATTTATACGGTTAGTGCTTTTTAGTCCTTATTATGTCATTTCTTTTGGCAGAATTGTACTTTCTTACAGAGACAGTATTAAACTTTCCTTGCTTCACTCCACACAGTGTATTTTGGAGTGCAACAAGCCTAAGAACTGAGGTGGAGATACAATGAGCCAGTGCCATCCTTTGCTATTAAATTCTAAGATAAACATGGTCATTTAGATGAGGAAACTTCTGAGTAAAAACTCCTGAACCACTTTTCTTGCTAAGGACAAGCTGAACTTTAAAATGCTTCATAAACTGTGTTCATTAATGACTTCTCTGTCTATATATATATCCAGGGTAATAACATGCATAAAAAAGATAGAAGCATTTAGCAGGACAGAGGACTGTGCTGTCTGTACATCTGGAGACTGAAAATAAAACAGAGATAAGCTGAGAACAAGTGGAAGAGGCCTAATTCTTTATCTTAACATCCACCTTCCACTAGGAAGGGGAATTATGAATCATCTCCTCCTTTCCAAAGAGTGCTTCAAATTAACAGATAACTGAGGTTTTGCTTTTGAAATAAATTATTTCTGTTTGCTCCTATAACGCATTAAATATATAGAAAGGAAATGCATGATGAAGAAAGGCTAGGGAAGACAGGCTACAGTAACCTACTAGTTAATATTATACTTGTGAAATTAAGGTAAATAATTAGATATTTATTCCCAACTACTTTTTAAATTTACCCCTACAAGCCAGCAACCTTCCCATAAACTTCAGTGCAGAAATAGATGGTCAGCTTAGATTTGATGCTGAAGTGGACAACTGTGCTGCAGATGAGCTCAGTAGGAAGGCTTCATGCACAGAGGAGAGTGCAACGCGCAGAGGCGGTGCAGTGCTCAGTTGCACGCACGAAGGCTTGCCATGGAGTTTGTAACTGGCATCACTGACACGGCAGATGGAGCATGGCTGTTGAGAAATAAGAAAGGGCGCGTAGGATACGGAGTAGTCAGAAAATCTTCCCAGGTATTTAGATTTTTTAATGTGTTTGTAAACAAATGAGTGATGTAAATTAAAAGAAAACATTCAGAGTTTAATTAATTTGATATTTAAGGTCTCAGTCCTGGCAGTAACTATATTTGTGCCTGAAGGCGCGTCTTCATGCGTTATTTTGAAGGATTGGAATCTGAAACACTAATTGGCAATAAAAGCAAGAGAGCTTTTAGGAGCACAGAGTATTTTATGACATAGTGCAAGCAGTCAAAGCCCTTTCATAGACGGTATAGCATCAGGAAGTCAATAAAGATTTGTCCTTGATTGATTGATTAAATAATACTATGGCAACCCCACAAATATTTGTTCTATTATTAACTGGGGAGTTCAAAGTATTTTTACAGGATGAATTCCTGTTCTCTCTTGTAATTTACGATATACATTTTTTCTATTGTCAGGAAACTGGATAAATTATATTAGTGACCGGATTTTACTAATTTACTTTGTTTTCCTTTGATTTTCTATCTGATATGATTTCAGGTAACCATCCAATCATGTGTTTGTTTCTGTAAAAAATAAATATAACAGTATTTTAGTACAGTTTAACTGTTTTGCCCAGAAAACTGTTATAATGTATTTATTTGTAATAAATAAATAAATAAATAAATAAATAAATAAATAAATAAATATATAAATTGTCTCTACCAGAAGTAGAGCTCTCCCTTTTACCTTTCTCTTGAGAAACAGGTAAAAATATGATTTAGGGAAAATTATCATGAAGATTGAGGTGCAGATGACCTGTTTATTTTTATATTGAAGTGGTCTGAGAGAGAGGATGAGAGAGGACTGCTACCATGATGCGATCAGGCTGCAGAGAGGTTCAAGCTGTTGGGGTGCCTTATACCCTGTCAACCTTGACTTCAAAATCTGAGGTAGTGATGTGGTGATAGCCTCATCAGATTAGTGAGAGCCAGATTTCATTTATGAGGAAACCAGCAAAAGGATGGCGCTGGTTCTGCTCATACCTCCTGCACTGCTTACTGCATTATTTTATAATGCTAGGTAATAATAAGAAAAAGACATGTATAAACACACACAAAATTCCAAACAGAGAATATTTTTCCGGAGTTTTATACACATACTGCTAAGAAATGCCTCATCTTTCCCTTTAGTTTCTTGTTTCTTCTCTGTTCAGCCAAGTGTGACAAAACACCATTTGAGCTTATTTAAATGTGTGGTCATTCATAAGCAGTAAAAAGTGGTATTTTATGTAAGGACACTCTTCCCTCAGTATCTGTCAGTGGTCACTCATTGATTGGGTCCTCGGGCCTTTGCTTTGAAACATTTACAGACTGCCTTGCCAATATGTTGAATGTTGTTGTTCTATAACTGTAGCTAAAATGTGGAAATAAAATCTAGACCTCTGCAATGTTTAAACATAAAATCTTCAGATTAGAGTCTCCCAGTACCCCAAGCACAAATGTAGGGTTTGATATTGAATTAACCAATGACAGAATGCTTATATTTAATATATTAAGTATTTTATTTGTTAAAAAATACAGATCATATTTTTTTAAATTTAAATAAATTGATTTGTTTTCTCACAAAAGGTAGAGGATTTGATGGAAGATGCCTTCTATGAATTCAAAATTGCTGCTGCAAATCTGGTTGGTATCGGTCAACCTTCAGATCCCAGTGAGCATTTTAAGTGTAAAGCCTGGACTATGCCTGAACCTGGTAAGTCTATTGATTTCTCATGAGTCCCAGTTTAATATAAACTCTTTGTGGCACAGTCAGTGTAGTGTTCCAGTTAGACCCTGATGAATGTCTTTTGGTTCCAACATAAGAAAGATAAAGTCTAGTCTATCTAATGTGAGCATATAAATTTTGCCTGAAGGTAAGGTATCTAAGGAATTGTTTCTCTTCAGTATTGCTTGGGTTCTGTAGATAACCTATGAAGTGTCTTTGTCAGCTTCTCTATTTGTAACACCCACACACTGACTGACATTTCTGCTGGAGTTATTTGTAATATCTGATACTGATTTGCCTAAAACTCATGGTGTCATAGGACAGTCAATATTGGAAACACTAGTCTAATATGTTTCTACCTCCTTTTCTCCCAGATGCTCTGAAAATACTGCTTTGTTCTCTGTGTTCTTGACTCAAAATCCCTTTATAATGTACCACTATGGTATGCAATTAAGGATCCTTCAGCACCTATTTTGGTCATCAGGAGCTGTCTGGCACCTATACTCATCTGTTTCATGTATAAATGTTCACACAGCTATTTTCTAAGTTTAAAAAAAAGCAAAGTAACATTATGTTTATACAACTATTGACATTGTCAGTGGTTCTAAAAAGGGATGGTTATCATAAGAAGAGCAGAGATTTTCATTTTTCTTTTCTATTTTATGAATAAAAATTAATTATTGTCTGAAACAAGCAGCAATTTAGAAGGATCATAGAATCATTTAGTAGGAAAGACTCTCAAAGGTCATCTAATTCAGAATCAGCTATATCTATCTCACTTTTGACAATGATTTGTCCAGTTGATTCATACAGATTTCCACACATTAAGATAGTCAAGGTTCTTTTTGCTGTGTTATTCCTGATTTTATGAACCTTAGAGTTCACAACTTTTTCTAGGATTTCTGAATCTGAACAGGCTGAAATTTAAGCCTGTTTGCTTCTTTTTTTTTTTTCTGTTCACTGTGAACAAGGGAAAAAGACTGGTCCTTTCCTCTTTGTAACCTTTCTACATAGTTTAAGTGTTGAGTCAGACTCCCAGCTTTCTTCTTAAGTTAACCAAATACAATTCCTGCAGCCATTCTGCATGCAGCATGTATTCCAGGTCTCTAAGTAAGAGATATTTTTACTTTCCTTTGAACTTTTTATTTTACTTTCCTTTGAATTCATATGTTAGAATATGAATTTTTCATATTCTTGAATGACAGCACATAAACTTGGCACATTGTTCTAAGAGTTATCAATGTTGCTCAGAGAAACAGTGTACAAGTCTACACAGGTCTTCAATTATATGTCTGCTTATAAACCCTCTTCAATTTACTTTCTTTAATAAGATCACTAAGACTCAAAAATTCAAAGTCTGCTTCTTTTTAATGCCCAGATTTTTTTTGATAAAACTGTTTGGTTTTGGTTGGTCAGTTGATTGTTCTCCAAACTTTCTAGACAAATTCTTCTCTCAGTATTTAAATCTTACATTTTAGATTTAATGACATGTCAAAACTGTCATAAAAAAAAAACAAATAAAAAGTTTAATTTCCTGAGTTGAATCCTTTTGGTGCTAATTATATTTTCTTGTAATTTTGTATTTTTTAGTATAAATATATAATCAGTGGAGCAATTATTTTTCTAAAAGAATCAAATTTGTCTGTGATTTATACTCTCTACAGTGTTTTCACAATGTCAGTGGAATTGATTTTTATGTGAACTGGTGAAGATTATCTTTCATTTTAAATGATATGTAAAGAAATAAAATAAAAGGCACTTTCAGGAAATGAAGAGACTGAAATTTCCATTTTCATAATGAACAACGTGACCTTTTTACTCCTTGGCTGATTACATTATTCTCATTAGGAAGCTCGCTGAGAACAGAGAGCACTGTACTCTTCCCGCTTAAAAAAAAAAAGATCAAGCCCCAAACCCAAAACACCACAAACAAACAAAATATACCCAAACTTGTTAAAATATTTTCTAGGATTTTCTTAGAATAAGTTTTAGAAAATTACTTAACAGTAATGAAAACAAATAAATGAGGTTTAAGATTGAAAGAAAGAGGCTGATCCTTTTCTTTGACTTACTAATGATAATGAAGACAAATGTAATGTGACTGCAATATACTTCCAGTGTCAACGAAATGTTCATCCACATTTTGATATGGAAGAGAGGTTTTCTTGGAAAAGCCAAAATGCCTGGCAAGATTTCCAGTTTGAGTGATAGATTCCTTGCCCAGAACCCATTATTATTTAATCCCTCTGCAGAACTCCAGTCTTGGCTATAACTGTGAGCTTCTGTGAGTTAGCGATGATAGCTAATGAATTATTTTATATGACTGAAAAAAAATGAAGCATCTCCAGTCCCAGCATTACTAGAATAGAACATACTTCATTACAGATTTTCTTCTGCAATCTATATTTCTAGCAAGTGCATCCATCAGAGGAAATTTAATTATCTGTGAATATATAGATATTTAGGTTGGGATTTTTAAAGAGCTCTGAGACAAGGCTTAGGCTTCTTGAAAACTCTGTCTTTCCATGAAAATGACTAGTATTTATCCTCAAAGGAACTGCAACAGGTACCCATGTGTTTGTCTTCTGGAATGTAACTATCCACTATGGAGAAGCATTTCTTTGCTTTATGCTTTATGCTTTATGCTTTATGCTTTATGCTTTATGGTTTTTTTTTTTTTTTTTGCTGTGTATTTGTTGAATCTCATCCCTTACAGAATTTCCTGGGCATTCAGCAGTAGATGACACTCTATAGACTGGAATAATGATCCAGGTTTTAAACTTGCTTGCCTTTAAACTGATGAGAGAAGGGTGTAGGGAAAGGTGATATCTTGAGTTAGACCAAACTCTCATCACTGAAAAAATCTCTGAGTCTCAGGTACCATCATTTTTTTTACTATAGATTTAAAGCACAAAGAGCAAGCTTCCAGCTACATTACTCGCCTGAATAGCAGTATTCTGTCAGAGAAAATACAGGTTAAAATGTTTAGCACCAGAATAGTTAAATGAAGGAAAAGTAAATATAGCACCAAGAGCACAGCTAGACAACTGAAAGATATGAGGTCAGACTTTCTCAGTCTGACCTCATACTAATGATTTCTGGTGTAAATATTTCTGGTGTAAATATTTCTCATAACAAATATCCTATTCTTACAAGTTATCATTACCCATGGCATAGGGAAAAATGTTCTTATTGAGGAATGTGCAGACCAATCCAAAGTCCATTTACATCACTGAGTTCTGCACTAGGCCAAAGGGCCATTTTTAATGGATATCAACAAAAAAAAATCAAAATACCTGATGCTAAGTTATGATCCTGAAACTAAACTCCGTGAAGTCCTTGATTTAGGGCTAGTGAATTAAAATGGATGGTGAACAAGGACTCTGTATTCCTTGCTGGAAAATTATGAACTGCATGAATTTTCCAGATGAATAATTCCCTTTTAATGAGGTTGCTGAGATCTAGCTAACAATGTAGGCTACTGCTAACGTTAGCCATTCCTGCAGAAAAAAAGGTGGCTGCACAAGGTCACCATGAGATGATTACCTAAATAACACTTACGCAATGTTTATTATAAAGAAGGAGATATTTGAAAACAAACATAACCTCCCACAATTTTAAATGATACATTTTACCCTCTATGGGGCCAGTTTGCAGATCTTTATTATATTGAAGTAAACTCTCAATACTTGAAATATTTTAGGTCCTGCCTATGATCTCACAATTTGTGAGGTTAGAAACACCTCACTGGTTCTTCTGTGGAAAGCTCCAGTGTATGAAGGCAAAAGCCCTATTACTGGGTATTATGTGGACTATAAAGAAGTAGAAACAGAAGACTGGATCACAGCTAATGAAAAAACAACTTCACATCGCTATCTTAAGGTAAGGTTTTCAGTGCAATTAGTGTGAATTCAAAATTCATTTCTAAGAGCATTGAGTACAACAAACATATATTTGAACATGGACTTCTGCTAGTATGTTCACATAATCAAAGTTTAGATTTTTAGATTTTTTTTAACTGACTTTACTCTTTTATCTTTCTCAAGGTCACTGATTTACATGAGGGTCATACTTATGTTTTCAAAGTTCGTTCAGTGAATGAGGCTGGTGTAGGCAAGTCATCTGAGGTGTCTGAACCAGTGCTTGTTGAGACAAGACCAGGTAATGAAATATTTACCTTCTCCACCCCCTTCAGAATACTAAGAAATACCTAAAAGTAGATTTAATCAATCTATCTGAGTCAGTATTGTAGCCCCCAAAATGTATTGCCAGAGTCCATTTTTAAGGAAAAAAATTGGATACAGAAATACTAACAAGTGTTTGTGTTTTACTTACTGCAGGGAATACCCTAATAATCAATTATTTCAGTTGTTCTCCTCATAAACAAAGATATTTCATATTGCAAGTGAAAAGAAGCACAATTTGACAAATGTATTAAACATCAAGAATGAAAATAAAATTAACTTAAATATTTTTAGCTTCTCACTTGCAGTTTCATTCTATAGTTTTGTTCCTGGATGAGCACTAGCACTCATTGTTTGTAGTCTTCCTTTCCTGTCCGCATGCGACATAAACACATGCTTAAACATATGTAATTAGGATCAACATCTGTTAATGAAGAATGATAGAGTTAGCATGGGCTTTAGTCATTTGTGAGTTAGTGCTCTGAAGAAAAATATAGCTTTGACATGATTTGATTCCTGTTTTGCAGGAACAAAGGAAATTTTTTCAGGTGTGGATGATGAGGGTAATATTTACCTGGCTTTTGACTGCAAAGAAGCTACTGATGCATCTCATTTTGTATGGGGTAAATCCTACGAAGAGATTGATGATCACAATAAGTTTAAGATTGAAACTGAAGGAAATCAGTAAGTCATACAAGTCTGTGTCAAAATATTTGTCTGATAAAACCTTACTAAGATAGGAAAAAACCCCACTCACTATATATTCGTTTATTGATCATTTTAGTTCTAAGCTGTACTTCAAAAATCCTGATAAATCAGACTTGGGAACTTATTCTATCTCAGTTAGCGACACGGATGGGATTTCATCCAGTTTCATTATGGATGAAGAAGGTAAGATTCTAAATGTTTCAAGTCCTTCTTTTTAACACCTCAAATGCATTAAACATTGTAAAAGAAAAGCTATTAATTCTATTAAAGCTATTAATTTTCACATTTTCTCCTATACATGAAGGAAAAACAGCCCCTCGGCCAAAAAAACCAGATTAGCTATTTTTCTGATTATCACAATAATGATCACAATTACTAAGGCAAACTTTTGTGTAAGTAAAGTAAAGAATATGTCAAATTATTACTGTTTATTTATTCTAGGAGTTCAATAATGCTTGCAAAGATCTGTTTCACTTTCAGTAGAAATGAGTTACATGTCTCATGAAGTTAACTTTTCACCATTTTGAGAATCTTTCTTTAGTAGACTTTGTGGACTCACTTGGACTTTCTAGCTTTTCAAATACGTCTTAAAATCATTGTCTCTTGGTTAGTAGTAAAGCTACCATTAAATCTCTGCCTCCTATTCAAGAAAATGTAAAATATAAACATAAAAATATGGAGATGGACTTTGAAGGCCTAGATATAGAAACATCTCACTGAGACACAGAGGATGCCTGAGAAAAACAAAGGTTGCTTAAAAAAAATGAAATAAATTGCCTTAGCTTATCCATTTGTATAAGTTTAGATTTGCTTTGCTTTATTTCATTTAATTTGTCTTGCTGCAATTTGATTTTGGTTTACTATGTAGAGACATGGGGGGAAAAGCAAGGCTAGAGGAGGTCCCAATCTTTTTATAAAAATGACTCTGGTGCTTCCCTGATCCATGGGGATTGATGATGATGATTCATACCCAGTTCATGATCCATGCCCAGTCCAGTCAAGTTAGTTTTACTTATGCTAACAACAGCCAGAAATAGTAATAGGGACAAACCCCCAAGAAGCTGCCCGTTCTAGGAAGCTGGGAAGTGGCAGGGGAGTACACTGAGCATTGACCCAGCTACACAAATTTTCCCATTTGTGAGTGACTTTGTGGACTCTAGTACTGACTCTAGGGACAACCACAGACAGCTTTGTTGGCTTATTTCACAGCACTTTTTAAAATAAAATATTACATACAATCTATCATTGCTTTCTGGTATGGAAAACAGGGAATAAAATGCTCTTGAGAGAGCCTTTCACAGTTCGGGGTCATGTGCTCTTTTTAGTATTCCCTCTCGTTTGCACAAGGGAATCAAAAGAGCTTTAACTACAAAGTTAAATTTGTCATTTAACAACTGAAATTTTATCTTCATTTCATCTTAAAAAATTCTATATCTTAAAATAATCCTTGACTGTTTCCAGAAACAAATAAGGCAAACCTTATGTGCAGTTTTCAATTTGTGCTATATAATAAAGAAAGCAATTGATGGTTCTTTGGATTTCCTATTCCCCGTAATCAAAGATAGAACCTGCCACTAACACAGGCATTGTGTAAGCATGTACACAAGTAAGCATGACAATTCCTCCAGCTACATTCTAAGTCAATCATTTAAGGAGAGTAGATGAGTCTGAGCTTGAGTTTGATCAGTATCAAGGGACTTCGTCACAGTGTGAACCACATCAGTGTTCTCAGGAAAAGTAGGTAGTGAGAAGGAGTGCTATGTGGACTCAGTCATTATTGGTATTTTCCTCTTCCAAGGAAACTAAACATTTGATGTTTTTAATTCACGAATGAGTACTTTTGGAACAGACAGACAAAAATTTGGTCATGAGAACTCTGGCTTAGTGCTGAGGCGTCCCTCTGAAATCTGTCTTGTCATCGTTAGTCAACCATCCAAGCATTTCTGTGCAAGCTCGCTGATGGTGTTTCCCATCCCACAGTTAGGTCATATCTTTCCTATCCCTATCTGCCAATTAGAATCATAGTTTTATTGGTAGTGACTCTCTCCACAAGTATCAAATCTGTACATTAGCACTGAAAAATACTTTTTCATTGACCATTTACTTTGCTAAATGCTAGAAATTCTGTATTTTTTTCTAAATCCTATAAATTATGTCATAAATTCTTGATATTTACATTATCTGTAAATTTGGAATTGGCAATTAGGTCCTTCTTCTGAATCTTAATTAACAATGAATATGATATATAGGATTAGTATGAAAACCTAACAGTGTGATTTCTAGACTCTCATACAGCTGTCATTAGGTTTTAGTGCGTTAAATAAAACTTAGTACCCTTTTTATACTAACCTGCATCCAATCTTGTTAGCTATCACAGTAAAACAAGTGTTTTAAATATTGTGTCAAAAAGGAAGTCAGCAGATAAAAAAGCCTAAAATACTATGTAAAAGCCACCTTTAACCATCTTTAAATCCCATAGGAAGTTTAAAATATGTCTCATCCTTTTTTTAGATTCTTTTGCATAAGAGTATGCATGAAAATGCATGAGACAGTAAAACTCACTAAATCCATGTAACACAATTTTAAGTCTTAAATCTTTTTCCTGATTTTGAATTTCTTGGATTTTCTAAGGAGAGTTAGATTTTTGCATGCAAGATATAAGCAGATCAATTATTTGTTGATTTTGATATGTATCTGCTTTAACATTTGTATTCGGACTGTATTCTTCAGAATAAATTAAAACATCAGTATTATTCTTACTTTCAGAGTTGGAACGTTTGATGGAACTAAGCCATGAAATAAGGAATCCAAGTAAGTTGAAGAACTGAATGTATTCAGTAGATTTAGAACAGAATATAATCACACATTAATGACTGGAGTTCCCAAAAGGTTCTTTCTGAACAATGGAAGCTTCATTTTTTTTTCTTGTGGCACAACTTGCTTCCTTTCTTTTCATTTAAATGATTATTAGTTTGTACTGAATAAAAATCTTCATTACCTAAAAGTCTTTTGCAGTTTAACTTTGCTTTGGCAATAGACTACAGGTAGATATTAGCTAATTCCTTAGACATTGTGCAAACTATAAGCTGTAAATTGTGCTCTCCCTTTGAGAAATTAATTTTAAAAAATCAGCCAAAAACTGCATTAGACCCTTTTTCCCCATATAAATTATATTACATGATTCAGGATTTTCCTAAATAACGGTGAAATACTAATATATTACTATAATAGCCCTTTTTCTTAAAGGGATTCATGCATTATTGACTTTTGATTGATTTTGTCTCTGCAGCAATACCTCTGAAATCAGAATTAACTTATGAGGTTCTTGAGAAAGGAGAAGTTCGTTTTTGGATTCAAGCTGAAAGCTTATCACCAGATTCTACCTTCAGATTTGTTATTAATGATAAGGAAGTTGATAACGGTGATGTAAGTATATGTTGGGGGCCATATATAACTGATTTTCTTGAAAAACTCATTATGTGTTAATTGTTTAAAGCCACATTATTAATATTGGTCTGACAATACCTGAAGTGAATGATAGTTTTTAATCTGAACATTTTTCACACTACAGAATTATTGTCTCAATAAGATTATTTATACCAAATAAAAGAGCAATGTTTAGCTTTCATAAGGTTTGCATTCATTCTGAGTATCTAGATAGCCACAGAAAAAGAGAAGTTAGACCAGATAGGGCAGAGAAGAAGGCAAGGCCATACTCTTTATAGGGTAGGAGTACGTTTTGTCCACGGGACATTAAAGTACAGGGCTGTAAACATATTTTCCTGTGAGGAATCCACCTATACTGCAGCTGTTTGAAAGCCTCATTTATTCCGGAGCTTGCAAAGCCAGCTTTTAGCCAAAGAAGCTTATCAGCAGTTTAACACTGTAGAAAAGCAAAATGAATTTGCCTTAATTACATATTAACAGGTGGAAGAGGAAGTATTTATGAATAATATGCTCTTCTGTATTTCCTACTGCAAGAAATAAAATATAGCACTGGAAACCTGAATATTAGTGACTAGGACATATTGAAATGACAATATTCTGCCTTGGCAGTGTTAGTGGAACAGAAGAAGCTATTTTTAGTATGCATATCTTTTGAAAGTGTTGACATCAGAGAGAGTCTTGAAGTGCAGCTGCATTATTTCACCTCTTTAATTAGCAACCCACAGGTGACATTTACATTTTGAGACTGACGATATTTTTGTGAAATATCGTAAAAAAAAAAGGTCTTTTAAAAAAAAAAAGGCTTGGTATTTTTGGTCCCCATAAAATCATTGAACTTCATCTTCCTGCATAATGGCAATAGTTAGAATCCTAATTACACTCTAAAACCTGGACTACAGTCACTGAACATGTTCAATAGACCGTTATGCTTGGTAAAAACTATTCTGATTCCTGACATTGACTGAAGTGATAAAATTTTGCATCTGAGTCCTAGCAGGGAACAGTTTCTATAAGACTGTAAGAATTCTGTAAGAATTACAAAATTTTGGAAAATGTTTATAAAAAGATTATAACTTCTCTTTGTAGTCTGCCTGGCCTATTTGCTACACTCTTACACATAAACATGTATATAAGTCAGTTTCTATTTAGTTTCCTGACAAGTTAAATCTTTTCTCATTCTCTGATCATACATCTTTCTTTGAACTACGTTTTGAAAAGTGTATATATACACAGATCTTATAAGCATTTTTACCCTGTAGTTTCATATAAATGATACACCTGAGTCCTGTCTTTTCCAATTAATTCAATCAATTGCTATCCTAACCAACCTGTAACTGCTTTATTAATTCCATTCTTTTTCTTTCATTCTTCAGTCAGCTAAGGAGGATTTGAATTAAGCTAGTTTCACTGTGCATATATTTTTTGACTATTTTGTGTATATATTTTGCCTATTTTCAGTGATGTCTTCTCCTATATAGTTCTGAGTCTTCCTTATTCAGGTATTCTGTAAGATCATATTATATTCATAATATAAGGTTGAAAATGGTTTCATATATTTTTCATGATTTTTTCTTCTTTTAGTTAGAGGCTTTACAGCACTTTACAATATAATGCCATAATTTATGTTACCCCTATTTGTATATCTGAAAGTACCAGATGGTAATGGATAGTAAACTTGTTGACTACGCCAACATTAGATGAGTATCTCAGGTAGCTGTCAATATGGTATATTTCCTCATTCCTGTGGCTCTTGAGATGACTGCTTTGCAGAGAGCCTCCAGGCAACCTTCTTGCACCCTTTGCACTGTGCCCTGCTGCTGTGCACAACTACTCTGCCGGGTTTTCTGTCCCTACAAGAGTGGATCTATTCTTGAACATGGCCAGGAGGGTGTCCCTCAAAGTCAGAGTAGAAATACCAGCAGTAATACTATTCCTAAAAATTTTAGGTCAATACTTAAAGATTGTTCTAGTGATTCAGTTCCAGAGAGTTTAATAAATGATGTTTTTATTAACTTTTTTTTTCCTAGTCATTTTTCTTAAATGATGTGGCTTTATCTACTTTTTTCTGGTTTTGGACCCCCAAGTTATTCATCAGAATGTCTTTTAGCATTTTACTGCATAGAGTTCCTCCTAGAAAATGATATTTGCTTTTCTGCTTAGTCATAAACAAAGCAGCTAGTGTGGAATATTCTCATTAGTTATTTAATAATATTATATTACTAAATATTATAACTGATGAGAATATAATAACTAATAAAATACTAAAATTATGAGATATTATAATATTCTCATCAGTTATTTTATTCTCATCAAGTACCTCCAAAATCTATTCACCAAGTAGCTTCTATAAGCTATTATTGTTTTACTTTGGCAATTGTTAGTTGAAATTCAAACAACATCACACAACATCACTTTTGGTAGGACACACAGCCTTATGGATGCTACTCACTGAAGGATGATATTACATAGAAAAATTGCTTATATCTAAAGCATATACGTATTTTGCAAATATTATCCAATATTTACTTATAATTTTCTGTTTCCTTGAACTTTTCTGACAATAATTTATCTTTCTAGAATATTTAATGAAAGTAAACACAAAAAGGACACACAAACCGTGAAAAGCATATATAACTTGACTTCAAGTCAATATTTGTCATTTTGAGTATTTTTCCAAGCCCTTAGCAGATAACAAGATGTTTCAACAGCATTCTAACTCTGTTTTGTTTGACTCAGTCTATCTTTTAGTTCACAGAAACTTTGTTGGCTTTACACAGGGAAGTCAGAAGTGACTGTCCTCCCTCACGGTCCAGCACTTTAGTGTTCTCTGAAAAGAACACCTAGTATAAGATGAGAGTATCATTCTACTCTTCCTAAACAAAATTTTAATTAGAAAACAAGACCCAGTATCTAGCTGCCACGTGTGTATATCTCAGATATATTTAGTGACTGTTTGAATTTGCTATGACAGATTTATTTGCAAGGAACAAGTTTGGAGATTCACATTTCTGCATTCAAATGTAAGCTTACAGCAGTCTGGACTTTGCTTAGGGACAGTGTTTTAGACAGGCAGATCTCCATTTTGGACTGGAAACTGCAATGTAGCTGGTGGCCAGACATGTAGGCTCTTCCTTCAGCATGTATAGTTCTATAAGCCAGTATGTTTAAAACAAAACCAGCTATATTATGATGACTTGGACATTCAAATGTAGCAGCATGAATACGTTTCCATCACCAAAGGACCTTGCTGTGCAGCAGTAAATACAAGAACAGCTCTCTCCCCATAGTTTACAATTCACAGAGCATGAAAGAGATGCAGTCTTGAGGTGCACTTATAACACATGATTAATTTGGTAAGGAATTATAAATAATTTACACCATATTAAAGTTATTATTCATCTATTTCAGAGGCATAAAATAAGTTGTGACCGGTCTACTGGTATAATAGAAATGGTGATGGAAAAATTTACAATTGACAATGAAGGTACCTACACAGTACAGATTCAAGATGGAAAGGCCAAGAACCAGTCTTCATTAGTTCTCATTGGAGATGGTAAGTTCACTGAAATATTGAAACTTTGGCTCAGATGAAGAAATGTTTTTCACTTATTTCTTGAATAATTTGTGATTAACTCATGCCTTTGTTCACTTCTTCTGAAATTTAGCATTCAAGACAGTATTGGCTGAGTCTGATCTCCAGAGAAAGGAGTTTCTCAGGAAGCAAGGTAAGACAGAGTAGATGATTGCTAACTTTAGGCTGAATTTACATTTAATGATGCACCCCTACTGACTGCTACATGAATCCAACATCCATTGACTTTAGTAGAAACTGAGTACTTTACACATGTTGAGGAGATGCTGAATCTTTGCTGGACGTGGTTGTTATTTTACAATATTGTGATATAACAAACATGCAATTTGTGTCAGAAATTTCACTAAGTAGAGCAATAAAGATAACCTCCTTGAAAGAAGTTATCTTTGCTAAATATTCATAAATGCTATTACTCTAGGCTCCCATTCAGCAGAAGACTTCAGTGCATGTTTAGTTTTAGGCACATGAGTTGATCCACAAATATATTTGAATGTATAGTGTCATATTAAAAAAAAAAAGACTTAAAATATTCTGTCCTTTCTTTGAATAACGGAGTTTGAGCTCTAATTTGTAATTATTGCTTAGCAAACACATGTGTTTTAGGATAAAAGTAGTAATAATTTAATAATTACAATGCACTTACTCCAAATAGTAGAGGTAAGTGTATCTGCATAAATACTGTGTAATACTGTTATTTTCTGTTTTCTTGGATATCTTATAGCTTTATGAAAGAAATAATACTATTCAGTATATAAAATCACAGGATCTTTCTCCTAGAATGTTGGAATTATTGGTCCTGATCCTGTAGACATTAGAACATGCTCATATCTTTACACATAAATAACCACAAAAATTGGAAAATTGCTAAGTATGTTAGTAAATTTATTTAAGAGCATGAATATTTTCATGATTGGAGCCTCAGTGAGGAACAGGATTACTCTCTGTACTAGCTGTCGTACTTTATATACTTTTAAATTTCATATGATTTGGACAAGTAATGTCTGTCATGGGATTTTTCTTTGAACATTTAATTGGGTGAATGTTTGGATACATTTGTTCCTTCTAGAGTCCTCTTTGCATTAAATGCGTCATTTGCAGATTTGTTTGTAACTGCATGCTGCTTCTTTCCTATGTTCACTTGGCAATCAAGAATGATTAGATTTAGTAAACTAATTTGTCTCACTCACTAAGCTGTTTTACATTTTGGAGTGCTACAAGGCTTACCATGCAAATAGAGATGAGCCTCAGATTTCTAGTCTGTATTGTAGATACCTGGCGCAGTAAGATGAACACAGACCATCCTTTGAACATCCTATGAATATTCCTTTAGTGCATGGATAGTTCAGGAAATCGCTGTCATCATTCTGGTATAGAGATCTTAGAATATATTTGCAGTCCTTTTTCTTTCTATCATTGGATCTCTCTGACCCTTTTTTTCTTCATTCTGAAATGTATGCCTTAAGTCTGTTCTACTCCTTAGGTCCTCATTTCTTGGAGTTTTTGTGTTGGAAAGTTACAGAAGAATGTGAAGTTTTACTTCATTGTAAGGTAAGTAAATATGGTTGAAGAAACTTTTTAGAAGATTTTACAGTTGACCCAGGAAAATGTGGAAAAACATTCTGCCATTTTTAAAATGAAACTTTTGCTGATTCCTCTGCCAAAGCATCTATTATATAATCAGTTGTAATCAAGCTTACATCAAAGATTTCTAGAATTAATGCTACAAAATGGGATTTCTCCTGTATGTGGCCAGTGACTTTTAGACCCTAACTAATGATAATGTGCATAGAATTTCATAGTAACTTCTGCAATTAGTGTCTTTATGTGCTATTCTAAACTGATTTTTTTTTTCATTTTTGTTGCTCTTTTCTAGAATGACTAATTAGAGGTCTGAATAATTAATTTAATTCAGCAAGTATTAAACTTTTCTTCATTGCCTTTTTCTGCGGTATAGGCTCTTTTGTTTTAATTTTACCTACTTCCTTTGAAAAAGTTTTTAGCTTTTAATTAGTCCAACTTGTATCATTCATTAGGAGTAACTTACATGCACATTTGTTTCTTTTCTTTTTTTTTTTTTTTTCTTCTATATTTTGCTGCTCAGTGACTAGTGGGCCTTTAATCTCTGCTGATTCCCACCACAGCTCACTTGGGTGTTGAAGCTGCCGTCCTGGGTGCCCGCTATCTTAGGGCTCAGCACTCGTTAACTAATGTGGTACCTTGGCTCATTTGGAGCTGCACAGCTGAAGTGCTTTATAATCTCAACATGCATTTGCCCCAGGCATGAACCGTGCCTATCCTTTCATTCACAGGGGGAATTAAATAGTTTTGAAACAGTTAGACTAGAGTTAATTCTATGCAAATTAATCAGAAATTATCCACCTTTTCATTGACTTTAGAGCCCATAGTAGCGTAAAAGTCTGAGCATCTGATTATGTGCTTTTCATCAGTGTATTTTTTGTTCATAAGGTCAGAACTGCAATTCAGGAGGTAGATTGTCTGCAAACCCATCATTTTAACTATGACATTGACCTTATATGTTTGTTACTTTTAGTGTGTAACTGTCCATTAGATCCACATAGTACTGTTGTTTATGCCTCTTTAAATGATATTTTTAGGTAGAACGAGGTTGAACAATAAAGCCTGGGTTTGTCCTGCTACCTTCATGTACCTTAGTAAAGCACTCAGGCTGGAAGTGTGGCTTCCCTGGACTATTCCTACAGTATTAAAATTATCCAAGGAAGAAATCTCTGGCTCCCCAGGCCAACTTATTCAGGGTGGTTCACATGCACCCTACTCAGAGAAGAAGACAGGGCGTAATCAGGCTACACTGTATTTGGCCCAGGTCTGTTCTAGGGTCTGTCTAATGGCCCTGTGAAAAAATCATTTTCATGTATTTTTATGTCTTCAAAGAGCCTGGGATAACATGAAGGAAGTGCTGTGACCTGTCAGAGAGGTGTTTTATAGGATGCCAAGGCTTTCTTGTATGATTTGACATGGGGGAATTTGGGAACCAGGCCAACAGGAAGCTTGAGTAGGGCAGAAGACAAACTGTATGATCTAAATCCATAAGAATAATTTGGTTTTTGGTGGATGACTAAAAATCAGAATGAGTAACTTTTTAGAGTAAATGTCAACATTAAATAATTTTGGCAGTGCAAACTGCATTTGTCAGAAACTCAGTCTATTCCGTGTTAGATTGAATCCTAGCAGTCCTTGATAGAAAATTGTTAAAAAGCACTATTAGCTTGTTCCTTCAGACCTTGTTCAAACAAAATTGCCATTCATGTTGTATGACTGCACAAATAGACCATGAACCACTTTCTCGTTACTGGCAAATGTAAAATGCTGTTTTCTTTTCTCCTGCAAGGTGTTGCTTTGGGGCAGATTTTGATCTCACATGCTGTCATAGATCCATAATGATGACACTGGCTATTAAGCAGCAGTCTATGTGAATAATGCTAGCAGGATTGAGAGAGATGTCTGGGAATCAATACAGAAGAGGGAAGAACCCTCCTATTTGGTCAACCAAGGTCATGCTGACTTGAAATTTGGGCTAAGTGCAGAAACAGATTGCATTTCTGTGATTTTTGGAAGAGTATGGAAATAATGATCTTAAATAAACGATAATGTTTCTTAAAGGGAAAGGAAATAAAATACATTGCAAGGAAAAGGTTCTCTAGACTATCTCAGAATTTTGAAGTCTCAAATGCTTTCAGAATAGTAATTCCAGTGAGCTTCTCTACAGTTTAGGCCTGAAAGATATTGTTTCAATAACCAGAATAATTTGCAAATTGGCTATATACTCTCCAAGATATGGTCTCGATTCTGTATTACAACTCTCTGGAGACATATGGCAAATGCAAAACAATAAATAAGAGTTCAGTAGCTTCAAGCTTACTCTAATTTCAAGGATATTTGCTGCAGATACCTCTAGACAAGCTGCAACCCACAACTACAAGGGTGCAAAATACTTTAAGGGAATAGGTCAAGGAGAATTCCTTTTAGTATTCAGAAGAACTCTGAAGCTGCAAACTTCTCATTAGTTCTGTGCTACAAATGAATACTGTAGCACTAGTAGTTTGTTTAGTAGAACTTGTAGTTTTTTCCTTAACTTTATTATTTGACTTATTTTTTTTTTTTTTGAATGTCTTCTTACATTGAAAGGGTGTCTGCTTACAGTGGGATATCTTTTGTGTGCATATAACTATGCTTACATGCCTGTTCTTTTGTACAGGTGGCAAACACAAAGAAGGAGACTGTTTTCAAATGGTATAAGGATGGTTCTGGGATTGAGGCTGATGAGGTGCCTGATCTGCAGAAGGGAGAATGCCACTTCACTATTCCCAGGGTACAGTATCATCTACTGATTAGAAATGACAGCTTCTGCTTGATGTGCTTTTGCTTTGCCAGGGAGAGCACTAAACCAGCTATTATGATTTCTGTGAAACATTTTAAGAAAAGGCATATTTGCTACCCTTCACTTAGCCGGTGAGTAACTAATGCTGGCAAGAATGTTCTTTTTGCTATCAGCTCAGCCACCTCATGCTTAAGCTACCTCAAAATCCTTAGATGACCTCTCTCCAGTTCTATGTCTTATTGTTCCTTAATTTTTCAATTTGTTCAAGCACCTTTGACAGTGTCTCAGATTTATTGCCTAAATTTAATTGGTTTTAGGCGTATTGTTTCTTAAGATTCCTCTTGATGCAAACAGAATAACCTAAGTTCTGTCTGAAGCCATATCTTTCTTAGTTGCTGTCTTTCTTAAGTTCCCCAAACTCCCCTGGAGTCTTTTGCTTCCAGCATAATCTCTATTCATTTTTTTTAATTTTTTTTTGTCTTCATATTCTCCAAATCTCCCTCCTTCATTTACTTACAATAAGACACTGACTTTCCAGTGGCTTCATTTTTGTTGAGTAAACTTTTCTGGGGAATGGTTTCTGTTTGTCTTTAATTGCTGCTGTTACTTGTCATTTAATGATATGATGGTTTTCCCATTACCTCCTTGTTTGTGAATCTATATAAATCTTAGATTCATCTAAATAACTTCCAGTCTGAGTTGGAGATTGTTTGGGGTTCTAACTATATTAACGTAAACCCACCTAAACTAACAAAACAAAAAACCCACTATGACAACCATCAAAAAACACTTTTTAAAAGTAGTATCACTGTGTTAGATTTTAGAATGTAAGTTTTCTTGTAAGTTAATGAATGCATTGCTTACTTAGCATAGATATTATCTGACTACAGTTATTGCTTGAATGAAAGCCAGTGCTTAGATTTAGATAGTTAAAGGACATTGATTCTTTTTAATGCTCTATATAGATTACTTAACCAGAATGCAGTACAATGTATACAGTTTGGTTTAGAAAATTGTGAAGTGTCTATGAAAATGCTGTATTCTTATCCAGCTTGAAATGTAATATCTTGTGCTTTCCTTACAGCTGTCTCGCAAAGATGAAGGAGTATATAAGGCAACACTGTCAGATGATAGAGGTCATGATGTATCTATGCTTGAATTATCGGGAAAAGGTAACATGTAGTTTGGTATATTGAAATAACAATCTTCAAATGTTCTCCAAAAGTGTCAAATATTTTATGCACATTTAAATTTCATCAGAAAAGCAGCTGTTATTTTACCTCTGAGTGTACAGAAAAGACAGACCTATGGCCAGCATAAATGAATTTCATTCAACCCTAGTAGATTGCCAAGGGATCTCATGTTTAGGTCGCAACAATAAGTCCAAAGTGGACCTACATTCATTCCACCTGCATTTAGACACTTGACTTGGCACCCAAATAAAAGTTTATTTTCCCCTCTGGTTCTAATAATGGAGAAAGACACCTTCAAAAGTTAATTTAGTTCATCAAAGTCCTTAAAAATTCTTCAGGAGACTGGTGAAGTGCTTAGAGTAGGAGAAAGTAACGAATCTCAGGCTGAGGTCTTAAGACGCCCTTGACCTGAGACAGCCCTATCATCTGAAAGACTGCATAGTCTCTCAGGTACTTTCCCTATGCACAAGATCTGTCCACTGTCCCTTCAGGAACACATCACACCAAAACAGGACAGGTATTATTGCCCTGCTTTTCTAGATGTCTGCTGTCTGGGATATGCTGTATCTCCTCCAGTTAACATGGCAATGGAAGTGTACTGAATTTTTCAAAGGCTTCCAGAACTGAATAACAGTTTATTTTAGAAGAGACAAAAACGTGTACAGATACAGATCAATACAGACCAAATATGCAAATGGCATTTTCCCAGGTTCATGCATTTCACTATCCTTTTTATTCATAAAAATTCTTCAGCACAAGTATGGGTTTTATCTTAAAAAAAATCTTAAACATTATCATGTATTTTTTTTTTTTTCTTTTTTTTTTTTTTTGACACTGAGGAGGATTCTTCTGCCATGAAAGAGTGTCTCACTCTTCTGGTCAAGCTACCCTTCTTTCCAGGGATCTCCCCTTTCACCAAGCCATCAGCACAGTGATTTTTAAAAAGCTTGATAGTATGCCTGTCTTAATTCATTTGCTGTTGAATGACTTTACAAATGATAAATGCTATCTTATAGGGAGCAACTGAAAATTGCTTTCACCCAGAATGTGCTATTTTTTTCCCCTTGCACTCTCCTTTGAATGTGAACTATCAAGTTTTAATGACCTTTTATTACTTCTGGCCTGAAGGGTACAAAAGGCAAAGACTTGACAGTGCATGGCTGTCTCTACCTTCAGTAGAGGTATTCAGTGACACAGCACAGAATTCATAGGCTTTACACAGATGGAGTCTCCAAACTGTTCCATATACCTATTGCAATTTTAATGTTTTTCTTTGCCTAAGGATGAGAAGATTTCCCATGTCACATTAATTAAACCAAACATAACAAAACTATATTCTGATTGAATTTTTATGGTAATTTGCTTTTTCTTTTTTTTTCTTTTCAGTGTATGATGATGTAATGCTTGCACTGAGTGGAGTCAGTGGTAAGTAAATGCTGTCTCAGATTTTCATGTTTTTTTTTTTTTATATGTTAAAATCACCTGAGCCTGAGGCACGCAATTTTTATTGCAAGTGGAAAATATCTGGGATTCATGATGCTTATGTTATTATGGGCATGTTATTAAGTCTTTGAGTAGGCATTTGACCTTGCTAATTGACACTATTAAAAAGGAACAAAGTGCTATTCCACTTGGCTTCTTTGATTCTCACAGTTGATACTGTGAGAATGTTATGATAATGGCTTGCCTTATACTGCCCATCAGTAAATGAGTCTTACATTATCGATAGAATTAGATTCTGCTCCTGCTGTCAATAATAGGTCATAAATCATTACAATAAAAACAGATTTTGCACAATAATGAAATAATTGTGTAATTGCAATCATGACACTATTGTTTCGTAGCAATTACATGACTGGATTATTTTTTTTTAGAAAATATATTGCGTCTCATAATGACTTCCAGTAAAACTGTAAGTTCATGCTGAAATTACATGTCCTTTGAAAAACACAAATCTCTTTGTTATGGTTGTGAACTGTGACCCAAATCTTGAATATAATTTTTCCCGAGCATACCAGAACTCCATACGACTATTTCCTATTCATTCCAATATCCCATTTGATCTTCATATATTCTGTTTTATATAGGTAAGTTTGCTTCTCCACTGAAGATCCTTTGCACAGCGGAAGGAATAAGACTCCAGTGTTTCTTGAAGTACTACAATGAAGAAATGAAAGTTAGCTGGTCTCACAGGTAGATGAGAACATATTTCTCAAGATGGAGCCTACATTCAAATTTATCTGAGCAAAATACACTCTGAATGATCTACTGTTTATTATTCTATGGTACTATTTAGTATCTGGAGCACATAAAAGAATATCTCTTTCCAGCACTTCATATTCCTTTTTCACAGATAGTGAACAGAGTAAGAGGAAAATTAACAGACTTGTCCAACACCTATCAGGAGGGCTGTAACAGAGGCAGTAAAAGAGAATCTCCCACTATATACCTGTTTAGTTCAAATATAGTAACATATCCAGGTACAGTTGTCTGATCAGGGCAATCTTTTTCTTTTAATCGATAAAAGTTTTCTACTCCAGAACTAGGTGAATATGAAGGATCTGCTCCTACAGTTAAATAAATCCCACATTAAGAAAGCAAAACCATTTTTCAAACTGACATAGCCATATATGACCTAAGATATTTTAATACTATTCCTCTTCTTTGAACAGATATTTGGTAACAAAGGAGAGGCACCAAACACCCTCAGTACTGAGAACACGACCAGATCCAAGATGTAGAATTCCAAATACTTCTGTCATTCTCATGTTACATTAGTCACTACTGACTCGCATAGGAGTTTTGACCTGCTCCGTTTCTGAGCTGGGCCGGTTCACCCCTCCTTAGGCAACCTGGTGACCCTCAGCTCCCCGGGGATCACCATACTGATGCGTGGACACCCGCTCGGCATTAATCCTTGACTTTGGTGCCTCCCTTTATTCATCTCTGTATCAGGTCCATTATTTGTTTGAAACTACGGGTAGAATTTTGAAGGTTTTAAAATTCTTCAGGTGGTTTCAACTGACTCATTCCTTGATGATCTTCAAAGATGACACAAAGTCAGGACAATTGGCTGATTTACTAGCACTTGCACACTACACTAGTGATTTTGCAATGAGGTAGTGTCCTTAATTTCTGTGAAAACACTTAGGAATGTACAAGTTAGTATCAGTGATCATCAGGTTGGAGGAAATCAAGCAGACATCTGTGCAGCAGTATTTGTACCTCCAATTTTCTGTTAGTAAGTTTTGCTTTTTCTTTCAATAAATGTGATATCCATAGGATGGAAATGGTAGGAATTTTTTTCCCCTGTCTCCTGCTACACCTGCTTGAACTTTAAAGGTAATTTAGTCCATTCCACTATCCAGTTCATAGAAATGGAAAACTGGAGAATATTTTATGGCAAATCTGGAAACACCAGTATGCATATTTATATTTCTATACAGATGCCCCCACTCAACATTTCAGATTTAATAATAGGTCTCACATGTTAATTTTCATGAAAATCACTAAAGAGTTTTTGAAAAAAAATGCAATTTCTTTCCTATTATGAATGTAATAAGCAGAAGCCAGAAATGTTTTGTGGACCTAAAAAAAAGACTAAAGCACAAAAACAAGCCACCCTTCTCCAGGCCTCCCAAATCTCCCTAGTCTTTTGCATAAAATTCTAGAATATTATTCCAGGAAGACAGAAAGGCTAGACAATCACTAGTTTTCTTACTGTTATTTGCACAGCATGAAGCATAGCATGCAATTTTCAACTAGCTTTGAATTATCCACTATACTGCATAGCAGGGAATATAATACAAGTCCTAAAGCCAGCATGCATCATCCACTCATTGTACAATGCACAGTATATTTTAATATATGGTAGTTTCTATCCAGATATCTAATTTGGAACATTATGCTCAAAGTAGTCCTCTTCCAGAAAGGGAAATCAGCAGTAAAAATTCCTTTTCTCCATCAAAGCAGGTCTTTAGCTATGAAGCCACATCAGTTCTGTCTAGGTGAATAAATCAATGGATCAAAAAGAAGCCAACACTGCATAAAAATTGGTTAAAATGCTTGGGAGAAAGTGAGAAAAGGTCATTTCTTTAGTTCATGAGAGAAAGGAGAAACTTCTTTGAAAGTGGCTAGGTTTACATGCTCTCCCTAAACACTTTCCTCTATTTCTGCTTATACTGACAAAATTACAGGGCAGGAGAACTACTGAGGAAAATATATTTGTCTTTAGTGTTCCATTCCGATACCTTCTACTATGTGTCTATGAAATGTGCAGAACTCTAAAGACAAGCAGCATACAGACGTTCATGGGTGTCTATAATGCCTATATAAATATATTTAGGCATTACATGTGTATGTCTCTGTATGTGAACTCACAAGTTCAAGCAAATGATCTAAAAATGTTTCATATACATATACTAGTAAGAAAAGAATCTCCTGTGAAATTGCTTTCAGTAGTTGCAATTTATTTGAAGTTTAGGAATGGTATGTAATCCTCTTTAAACATTTTATTGATGATTTTCTATGGAGAATATACATGAAAAGTACATCAATCCCCTTTCTATTATTTTTTCAAGGGAATCTAAAATTTCTTCTGGTGAAAAGATGAGGATTGGTGGTGGAGAGGATGTTGCCTGGCTGCAGATATGTGAACCCACTGAAAAGGATAAGGGGAACTATACCTTTGAAATCTTTGGTGCCAAGGAATCCTACAAACGCACGCTTGATCTATCTGGGCAAGGTAAATTTGTAAATTTGGTGACTTATCTTGGATTAAATAGAATTAATCAATAGTAACCAGGGAAATGATAGGAAAATGGAAACCTGTTGGTCAAAACCATTTGCTGTTTAGTTGCATAACTTTTATGATCATTTTAGTTTAAAATCTGTTTCTACCACATGTGATGCATTCCAGTGCATTCCAAGGGGTTCATTTTCCATTTTGATACTATGTAAAATTGTCTTAGTTTTAAAATATTTTAAATATTAATATATGATACAAATTTTACACTGAGTCCAAACTGCAACTTTTGCTCATGGACAATAATGCTTTTAATTATTTTATTACAGCCTTTGAGGATGCATATACAGAATTCCAACGACTCAAGTAAGTTCTACATCTTTTGCCTTCTGGTGCTATAATAATAGTGGCTTAATTTTCACAGAAAATAATTCATTCATAATTGTATTAATAATATTTCCCTTTCTCTCCTCAACAACTTTAGGGCGGCTGCTTTTGCTGAGAAGAGTAAGTTTATTTTACATTTTATCAACCTGCTTTTGCTGTGGTGTTCTCTTTAAGGCATTCATTGATGTCACAGCTTTCAGAGTTCAATGGTTGTGGAAAGGCCCCTTTACTAGCAAATATTTCTGAAGGATTTGTGTTTCAGTGGAAACTTGCTAAATGTGCATTTTTTCACACACTACAAGCCTCCAACTGTGTCTTTTTGCAGTTGCAAAGAAAAAGATTTTGAGAGGTGTGAACTTCAGGGTGTAACACGAGGGAGGTGTGGACTCTAAAAAAAGAGAATGATGACACTCAATACCGGGATCTACCTATTTAGCAAAACAAAAACAAAAAAGCCTGTTGCATGCAGTGTGTGCTAAGAAACAGTGAAGCTTGTTACTGATAGGGACTGCAGGAATTATAGTTTGATATCAAGTCCCCTGATAATGACAAAATGCTTCTGCTTGGCCCACAAAGAGGCAGAGTGACACAGCAGATTTTCCTCAGGTCTTAGATATCACCCAGATGCTAAAAACATCCTCCTTGCTTTGCTCTGTGTCCAAAGCACGAACTGTCACTCTGCAGCAGCTGTAAGGCTCTTACGAATATCAATTAAAAACTTCATAGCGCAATCACCTCTGTTAAAAATCTGAGGGATGAAATAAGATAAAGCATCAGAAAAAGATATTATTTTGCATTTAATTAACAAAGAATATCATTTTTATAGCATAAGCTCAAGCAGAAGTTATGACTAATATGATGCTAGGTTATAAAAACATAGAGAAATGAGTAATTTTTAATTGTAAACATCATGTCATCTGCATATTTTTCTTTTAATTTCTAGATCGTGGTAAAGTCATTGGTGGTTTGCCTGATGTTGTGACTATCATGGACGGCAAGGTAAGAGCAGCTTTTATCAGTGAGTCATGCTGGTGGGTGAGATACTTCCTTTAACAGGGACAAAGGATGAAGACAGATGATTTCATAGAAGCTGAGAGAAAGGAGAGGACAATTCAAACTACATTGCGATATTCATTTAATTGAGGCACATGAGAAGTCATAAGTGAACATTGTTACTGCAAGCTCTCTGTGTAGTCAGGGGAGCACAGCTTGATTAAGCTCTTAGGTGAAGAGGGTGTCCCTCATTTTTTTTCTTTTGTCACTATGGAGTGGTATCTTGTAAAATCTCAGGCCAAAATCCCTTCCCTATGAGGGAAGGAGAAAGCTTAGTCTGAGCTGTCAGTCCTTACAAATACAATGCTGAAACTCACATCTTGGAGGTGAGTTCCAGACCCTCAATCCAGGAAAGAGATCGGTTTTGTCCTTCTGATGCAGGGAGCGAATTCTAGTCTACTTTTTGTCTGCAGCCAAATCTTCTGGTGGGTGTTCTGCCTTTTCCCATGAGGAGAAATGAACTCTCTCCTATCTTCGAAAAACATGAATAAAACAGAAAAAAAAAAAAAAAGAAATTTGCAACATTATATATGGTGCAAAGGAGGTACCTGGAAATGATTATCTAGCATTTTTCATAGCACAGGAACTAGGAAGTGCTGACCCAGTGATTACAGCATTCAAGGAGGCAAGATGAAGTAGTTTTTCATATAGTAATTTGAGGTACTTCATGACTTAGATCAAAATATATTTGAGTCCAAAAAAAAGAAATAGGCAACATCAGAGGATGGTCCAGCAGGGTCTATAAAACACAGTATCTGGATGCAACCTGATCTTAGAACCAGTTTTTAAGCCACTAATTTGTGGAAAACAGGACATTATACTGGCACTTAGGAAGCCACACTATCCATTTCTTGTATTTTATGTGCTTTCTGAAGCAGTTGCTTTTGACCTCCAAAGGAGCTAGTTGGAATTTTAATCTGACCAACCATAGCAGATCAGCTCATGAGCCAATGTGACTTTTACCATCTGCTGACTATCAGGAGCTTGTTCATCAGGCTGTTTATGTCTGCTATGTGAAGTGCATCTTCAGAGGATGCAGCTGTGTTGCTGTTTGGAAATTGCCTTTCTCATGGCCAAAGTAATGAGGCTGCAAACAGAAAAAGTTCTTCCAACTTTCTGTGCAGTTGACCATTTTTCTGGCTATCTGAGAATAAATAGTCTCTTCAGAAGGGAAGATGGATGAAGGGGGCCTTGCACTGAATGCTGAATGCTGTCTAAATATCAAACATCAAAAAAGGATGATTTTCCTCTGGTCTCAGTGGTTTGTTCCCTTCTCTTTCTCTAGTGGGTATTCATTGTTCTTTTCTATTGGCATAGATATGGGAACAGCTATGAGAAAGTCAGCTTCTTAGAAAGTTGGGTATAAGTCATCTTAAAGCCAGCATCTTAAAACACTGTAACTGTAGGGAAACAGCTTGAAGAAGTCACCCCTGACTTGCACAAGTTTCTTCATGCAAAATAATGCCCTAAAAAAGAAGACCTTAAATTTAGAAAATGCTACAAAGTCAATTTCAAGAAAAAAAAATCTTTAGAGGAGATTAAATAGCTGAATGTGTGAAGAGCAAGCCTCCAATTCATGCACTGCATGGACAAAATGAACTGTAAGGAAGAGAATTTTTGAATTCACCTCTGAAGTAAAAATGAATAGCGGCTAAGCAAGCATCCTGTAAATACAAACATGAAAAATAACAATAAGAAAAGAAAAGAAAAAGAAAAGAAAAAACAATTTTCTTTATTCAGTGGAATGGTATTTCAGCACAAATACATAAGTACATAAACACGAGGCAAAGTTTTACTAGTACTTATTAAGAAAGTATAAATGGTTTTAAATCACATCTATAATTTAACAAATTAGAGCAGTCCCAGATGATCTAAAATGACTGTGGAATATATCTAGAATATATCTTGTCTCTGGCAAGTTTTTAATATTAACATACTGAGACTTGAGTAATTATTATGAATTAATTATTAATTGCTCTTAAATGAGGTTGCTTTTGAGGGCAATAGTGATGAAATGTTACCTGAGTTACAGAAAGGACCATAAGATTAAACTCATACTATTAGAAATTATTTTGTTTTTTCAAAATTATATTTTCATGTTTGCTTTGTCATTCTCTTAATTATTTTATGGTAAGGCTAGTTTCTGCCAGGCATTAATTAAATTTTCATCATACATGTTATGTATGAAACATAGAGTACTTGCACTCTTATGTTGTCACCAGGTTATACCCTGACCATGTAAATCTTCTTTCAATGGTCCTCTCTGACTTTGGAGCTTCTTCTATTTTAGAACATACAGGATTTTTGATTATTTAAAATTTCTTCTGTTTTAAAAATATTTTATTATTATTATTTTCAGTGGGCTGTATCACATCATTCATTAGAATTCAAGAAAAGCACTTCACTTGAGCACACACATGTGCACAAAGGCAGAACCTCCTTGCTTCCTCAGGATTGCCTGTGGAACCTTTAGGCAATATATAGATCTATTCTGCTAGAAAATATCAGTTATCTCCTCTCCTCCTCTCTCCTCTCCTTTCCTTTTTTTTTCCTTCTCTTTTTTTCCTTTTCTTCCTTTTCTCAAAATCATAGATATGTGAAATTCTTAAGGTGACAATTATCTAGGTAAGAATATGGGACAGAAAGATTTGAGGAAGGACAGACAAAGTAGGCACTTACCAATACAATTCCTCATAAGATTATTTCATTTATTCTATCATAACCATACCAAAATACACACACAAAAAATAAATTCTCATATGTATTGTGGTCAAAATTAGGGTCAGCAGTAACTATATTAAATTTTGGAAGAATAACCGTGAAAATTTTCAGGGATTCCTCATCTTATTTCAATCTTTCTTGGAAAACAACTAAATTGACAGAATGCTAGTAGATACTACTAGATCATTTTAGATATTCTCTGAATACACTCTACTTGTGTGTAATACTTTTAAAACCTTTATGTATTATTTAGTCTTCATAAAATATTTCTGTTTTACCAGTCAGCAGCTCCTGGAAGACAACTTTCAGAGACTCAAGTTATGTACTAATACTTTTTAAGTGTATTTTTTTTTAACTTCTCTGGTCATAATCTCAGGAGACCTTGGTCAGAAAAGATTTTCTCAGGCTTTGTCCCTGCTGTGTATATGGAATCTTCAAGGATTTTTTTAAACCTATCATTGTCTGAACACCATGTCACACTAATGGGTTGTCAGGAATCTCCTGCAGGCAAGACGGCAATGACAGACTAACATACCATCTTCAGAGAGTGTTACCCTGGGGCTATTACTGCATCACAGTCACTGATAAGATGGTAGAAAAAAACATCCAACCAACCAACCAACCAAAAAAAAAAAGGCAAAAAAATAGGAAAAATATTTCCTAGTCTTCTAGGATGTGACACGTGGCTTCCTTTAACTAATTAAGAGGGGCCTGAAAGCAATACTGAGAATATGTTGGTTAAACAAATCTGACTGATCCTTAACATCTTTTTCCCTCCCTCAGACTCTGAATCTGACCTGTACTGTGTTTGGAAATCCTGACCCAGAAGTGATTTGGTTCAAGAATGACAAGGCTTTTGAACTTAATGAGCACTATGTTGTTTCACTGGAACATGGCAAATATGCCAGTTTATCAATCAAGGGAGTGACCTCAGAAGATTCAGGCAAATATAGCATCCACGTCAAGAACAAGTATGGTGGGGAAACGGTGGATGTCACTGTAAGTGTGTACAGACATGGTGAAAAAATGCCTGAAGTTAAACCTGGCCAGCTTGCTAAACCCAGGCCGATACCACCATCAGAAGAAGTCCTAGAACATGAGGCCAATGCAAAGTCCAAACAGAAGTAAAGTTTGAAACTGTGTTTGAGAAACAAAACAGTAGAGATGATTTGCAGTTGAGGTGTTCCCACACAGAAATAATTGGTATAGTCTCAAGGGAAACTGAGCTTTTAGAAGTGTGCTTTAGGGAGGCAGCTGTGCTACAGAACTGTATACGTGTTCAACACTTTCAGCAGGAACACATGAAACAGAGGGGACTTACAGCTAGTGAAAAGTCAAATGCATGCCAGCAGTTCCAGAGTGAAATAGCAGGTCCCATAAACCTACAATAGACTTCCATTTCTACACTCTCCATCCATTGCAAAACAAACAAACAAACTCCACATCTCTCT
Organism: Crypturellus soui; assembly: GCA_032275445.1. Classification (NCBI taxonomy): domain Eukaryota; kingdom Metazoa; phylum Chordata; class Aves; order Tinamiformes; family Tinamidae; genus Crypturellus; species Crypturellus soui. Next base: position 234,383 of record JAUBNY010000223.1, on the reverse strand, counting down.
TTGAGGTCACATGTCCTCATTCTATCAATGACAGTAATGAACTTCAATGAGATACATATTCAGAGATGAATCCTGCTTTCTTATACAATACTGATATTTCGTTCCTATTTAGTAGTGATTGTTATTTTATAGTTTGAGCTTAACTATAGTAGAATTTTACAATTGTTGACTGTTTACTCATTGAAGCATAGGTTACATGATTGTATTTTGTTTTCCTTGCTTTGTGCTAATAAAACTTTAAAAGTCACCTTGTGCTTCTCACTGCACCAAATCACACCTAACTAGATCTGTTTACTTTCTTTCATTGTTTAATTATTGCTTATTGCACAATTTCACAGCTGGTAGCATGCAGACAATCGACTTTCAATAAAGAAAGCAAATTATGTTTAATCACAGTCACTAGGTGGCACTTAGAACATTAATTTTGCTCTTTACAATACAGGTCAAAATGCAAACTCAAACTGGTACCAAAGACGTATACAATTCAGTCACTTAGGATAATTATGTGTTTGATCCTCCTCTATCCCAAATGAATAGCACAGCTCTCCAGTGGGTGAAGTGATGTTCCGCTAGACAAAGATTTAAATGTAGGCTCATCGTGAAATGTTCAAACAGAAGAGGCTTCAGTGCGGCTACTTACGTATCTGTCATATAGTACATGCTTGAGTGCAACACTGAATGTTTTAATACCAGGCTCTCTATTCCATAACAGTCCATTTATCTACTTGGATGAATCTATACAAATTGTCAACCAGTTTCCCTCAGAGTTCTTCCTAGGGTAGGGAAGCAACACTGGTAAAACAGCCCCCTTGGATGCCACCCTCCTCTCTTCTGACTTATCCCGGTCTATGGAGTAGGATAAATGTCAGGGAAACAGAACCTGGTGAGAGTGATAGAAATGGGGCTAGGGGTGGTCTACAGAACTGGCACTCTGTAGAATCTTAAATGGAAAAATTGGGTGAAAGTGCTTGGAATAAGCATCAGGTATTATTTGTTATCTTTGGACTTCGTGAGTGAAAGCTGGAGCTGAGTCTCCAACATCGTGTTGAATGGATGGATCTTAAATGCAAAAGTATGGAAATCAATTTTTGTTTTTTTTTAGTTGGCAAACTAGAAAACTAGGAACATTTTAAGAAGAAACTTCGTTTCTTTTGTTTTTCCATTTTTTTCCCTCATCTGAGTGGCACAGACTTTCTATTGTTTTGTCTGGCACACAAATACTTCATTTAACTCAAAAAATATTTGATTTTGAGACAGATGAAAAGCAGAGGAAAGGAAAAGCCAATTTACAATCTGTCAGATAAAGTAGTTTGGAGGAATCACCTGGCAGGTAAGGAAAGCACCATTTAGTCATTCCCCCTCTGCCTCCTCCCTGTCCATGGGCATTTGAATCTCTGTCTCTGTCTAGGACAAGTGCAGTAACCTTCAGACTTTGTTGTACATGGAAATACCTGGAAATTTTTGCACCTGGAAATTTCTTCCAGCAGTTGATGCTTTTTCACTCTGTGTGACTAAGTAAACACTTACTGGAGAAGACCCTTGACCTAGATGTCCTACCTCTCACGTGAGCATACTAAATGTGAGACCTGAAAGGTGTTTGTTTCTTGTGTGTTGTCTTAGTTTCTAGTACTTAAGGATGGTTGAGGGTACGGTGCTGCAGACTACTCAAGAGCCTGATGGTTTGCACACATGATTGGTGATGAGAATGGGTTCACTGTGGTTTGAAATTCCTCAGGTGAGAAACAGTGCAAGCCTGCTCTGCAATACATTAACTGCAGTGAATAGTTAAGATAAAAAAAAAAAATGTCCAGCTCTGGAAAGGAAATAGCCTTCAATTACATTATACTAAAAAAAAACCCCAAAAACAGCAACAAAAAATCTTTACTTTTAAATAAATATCTTTCTGTAGAGAGATATATACTTGGAGTGAAAAGGAAGATAACGAAAAAGTGTTCTGTGGAGTGAAAAAATCATTTATGAAATCAGAGTGCCTGGTCATTGAATGAAATTGTCTGCGAGGATTAAATAGCTCAAGAAGGCGATATTACTGTGAGATAGTTTAATTAGGAGATTTTAGAATATAAAGCAAAGCAAAATTTTATTTTTCAAATATCTACCAAAACAAGAAAATTAAATATTTCTGTGAATCCGGTATTATAAGAACTTCATAAAAGCATTCAGTGAGCTAAAATAGCTCATTTTTCTTTCTTTTCCATTCTAATTTAGTATTTAAGGCCTTTAAGGTTTTCAAATTCTTTCTAAAGCAAGCTCACATCAGAGCCAGTTCCTGTAGCATACAAAGTGAGTATCAGCAAGAATTTAATATTATTCTTATCTCCTTCTACAGTACACAGGTTAAATTTAGCTGAGACTATCAAATTATTGCATGTTATGGCAGCTTTTCAGAGGTATCCTTGGGCACAGAAGACAAGGTTAGTCTCATCTCAGTTGTACCTTTAGCTGGCTGTCTTAGTTAAGCAAGCTTCACTTATTTCCTTTCAGGCAAAAAGAAATAATTTATTATGACAGTTAATCCTCTGCTGAAGTGCAGAAATTATCATTCACAGGAACATCGTGTCTAAAAGGCTAAGAACTTGCTATAAACTGTTTCATATATTTCAGTGCTTGGATTCTTTTGCACACATTTAAAAATATTGTTATCAGTGCTAGGAGATGAATCAGGCCAACACTGCTTGAAAGGGACTATCTTTTCAGAGAGAACATGCATCTAGTTGCCCAGAGGGGCTATACAATTGGATAGACATTAGAGGGACAAATAGGATGCTCTTGTAATCAAGTCAGATGGAATTCATAATGAGATATATTAGCATTTGCACATACCCTTCATAGGCTTAGTGTCAACATTAGTTTAATTAAAATACATTTAGAAGGAGGGAAGAGAAGAAAATAAAATTTGTTGAAAATGGCTTAAAATGGTCTGATGTAAATATGCACACTCCCACTGAGGTCAGCAGAGATCTATTCATTTATATTCGATGTGAAGCTTTGCTTTTTTGTTGTTGTTTGTTTGTTTGTTTTGTTTTTCCCCACAAATCCAGGGGCCCATAGCAGTGAATTAGCTATTTTCTTTACCTCTAAGAAGGAATACTTCTCTTAGAATGGCTTTCCAGCACACTGGTGAGTTTTGCGTTGTTGTCTGAGTTTCATGTTTGCAGCACTAGCATGAAATGGAATATCGTTGAATTGTCACAGGAGGCAGATAAGGTGTCAGCCAGTTGTGCTGACAGGCCTGAAGTCGTGGCTGTGTCTGTCAGGTTGGCACTCGCCTTTGAGGCTGGCAAGGCTGCCTTTCCTCCCAGCACCTGCTTCCTTTGAGACAGCCTTGATATGTTACGGTTTATTTGCTTGAAAACAAGTTCTATGAAAATTCCTCCTAAGGCCAATTTACAGGTGTTTTTTATGCGGAAAAGATTCTTCTTCTTTTTTTGTTTAATGACAGTATTTTCCTCTAGTGCAAATCTTTCCCCACTCCGTAAGGTTCACTTGTATCCTGCAAATTAAAAACTTGGACACACTACATTAATCTGCTCTTGTTTGGAGACAGATTCAGGGATAATAGCACCCTAAGTGGTGTTAATGCATTGACAGCTTTTAAAGAAAACTTTTGAAGTATAACAAAACACCTTTTTTACAAGCTCAGAGAACTCAGAATAAAACCTCTAGATGGCACCAAAAGAACAAGATAGAAATTACTATCTCTTAAAAAAAGATTCTGCCAGCTATAGCACATCCATCTTTTTGATACAAACACATCACTTTTAGAGGATGGGAGATTATTTAAAGAATTATGCTAGTTACAAGGACAGGTCCAGCAAATGACTGTTTCCCGGAAATAGCAGGTGATTTTGCAAGCAATAATGTCACCTCTTAATCTTTGCATGATGCACATTAGGAGGTTAAACATGGCATACAAAATATTGCAAGACTCTTATTAAATCAATTTTCTTCTTGGGATATGATATCCATAACAGTTAAGCTATATTTACAAGGGGAGATATGAATTCAAGCTCTAAAAGCAAATCTTTCAGATTTAGCAGTCTCTGTAGATTTTCAGCACGCTGTTTCTAATATTGAAAGGTCCAAGCCCTACAGTTTTTATTCAGCCTTGGTGGAGGGATGTTTCTGTTTGAAATTAATGGGAGACTTGGGAGCAAAGTGCAGGATCTGACTGTCAGTACAGCCACTGCAAGATTCAATGATGTCAAGACCTGCAAGAAGCTACTAGTAGCCTTCTATATTAATATTTCATTCCTCATTGGAATGTGCAGTAACTCAGTACTGGCTGTGTCCTTGGATATTCGCTCAAGGTTCATCAGATTGTTATATTTTTAAAAATAGCACACTTGACCTCACATTGTTTCCTTTATGAACATTTGAACTTGGTGTGGGTGCAGTAAAGGGCTGTTAACTTGCAATAAAATTGTCTCATTTTTTAAGTTAATATACTTTCTTTTTTTGGTATTGTTGCACCTCTGTGAAATTAATATTGTACAGCTGATAATCAGATAGAAAAAGACATAGACACCCTACTAATATGGTTAACAGCAACAGCAAAAGCCCTCCCCACGGCCTCCTAAACTATCCAGCAGGTTGCCCTGTGCAGATATCACCTGGCATCATTGTCCCCCACAAGTGACTGTGCCTCTACATTGCCAAGGGCCCCTGATGGGAAGTCGTTATCAATCCGATGATGCTGATGCACACAGTAGGTAAGAGAGAGATGGACAGAAGAAACTACTTCTGTTAAATAAAGAGCTGGCATAGTTCTATACCATGTTAAATCACAGTTAAGATCAAAGGTTTAAAGTCTGCTGACTTATAGTGACCTCCATTGGGCCATTCTGAATGAAGAAATGCACTAAAAGCCAAACCAACAATTGTAAATCAACCTCAAAGCCAGATCTCCTGATTGCAAGATGATGTGTGAGAAAGAACCCCACATAGTTGTGTGCTGCTTTTGCTGTCTGAGAAAAAATCCCTTCCACGTATGAAAATGGCAATCAACCTCCTGCATGCTGCTTAATGGGAGGTAAAACACAAGACAACTCCCTGGCTGGGAGTTATGAGGCCACATGCAGATATCTCCATCTCAGCTAATCACTGAAACTCCCTCCTTAGAAAATGGAGAAACACAAGTACTAGTAAAGCATAAGTCATGTCACTGTAAAGCAGATGCCTCAAGTGAATGAGATGAATCATGTCTGTTCTGTCCACTGACTATAAAGGTTGCTTACAGCATGACTAGATCAGATGGGAGATCTCATGTTTGATGTTTCAGTTTAAGCATGATATATTCTGCATCATGTTTCTCTAGTTGAATCTTTAGTAGAAAAAGTATTTACAGGGATACGTCATAATAGCTGACTATAATCTGAAATCTCTGCGTAAGCATTTGTTGATTTCCAGTTACCACTTGTTCAAAGTCTACCCTCATAATTTGGCTTGTTTACGCCCTTCCTCCTCATGTGCTATCTCAGCCAAGACAGGCAGTAAGCCTTTTGTGTTTGACTGGTGCACGTAAGACATGCCTCATACACAGGATGTGTTACACTGGGCAGGCAGGCTCCCTCAAGCCAGATGAAACACAGCTCCATGGGGTTTGCATGCTGGACACCTTCCCATGTGCCTGGACCAGCTAGGCTACCGGCCAAAGTTCTGGATCCTCCTGCTGCTGGCCTTGACACTATCTTTTTTGGTCTTCTGATATATAGTATCTAGGTAGTTCCCAGATATCTTTTTAACTCCTTTACTCTCTTGATTTTGTGGTTACCCTGATAGGATTGGCATTTCTCTGCAATTCAGTACTCTGTTTTGATACTGTTCTGATGGTAGCATCTGCCAATAAACTGCCAGGATCCATGGACCAACATCCTCTACACATTATGGGAGAGTACATGGCATGGGTACTTGACAAGATTACACCTTAAACTTCCTGATTTTGTTCTTGGATTTTATATAGGCCGGTGAGTTGCAGGCTGCCATCTCCTGGGGCAGTTTGGGGTGTTAAAGGCTTGGTTCAGACCATTCCAGAATCAAGCTGAGCTCTCATGAAGCCTTTCTCCTTACCCTGGCTCTTAAGTCCTTTGCTCTGGCATTTACATCTGGCCATTACACTCCCATTTAGTCTCAGACATGTCCTTGTTCTCAGAGTGCAACAAGTGCCTATTGGCCTTTGTTCTCCAACTCTGACATGTGTGCCTGTTTCAGGTCTTATGCCATCAGGTCTTATACCAAATCTTCCCTTTAAATGTAATTTATATTTAAAAATCTTATTTTATATGCACATCTCCCTTTTTACTTTATTCAGGTGATTAACTTCCCCTGGATCTTATTCCTCTCAGGATGGTGTGTCTGAAGTGTGCCTACCTCGTCTGGACTGCCTGTTGTATCCTGTTTGAGATCAGAGAATATCTGTCTGTCTCCTTTATCAATAAGTTACCAGTTTTTACCCCATTTAATTAACTAGCATTTCCCTTGTCAAAACCTTATCTTTACCTTAGGTAATTAAGACTCAAAAGCACTATTTTGGTCATTATGAGTGCTTAGTGGTATCTCCTTCTTAACACTTTCTGATGGGTTTTGGTCAGGCCTCATGCCATTTTCAGTGCCAAACATGAACTGAAAGGACAGTTCCTTTCCAAAAAGAACAGCCAGCAATTTCTGCTCCATCTGAGCACAGACCCTTGGCCTGACAGGCTCTAATTGAAAAGCCATGGGCCAATGACTTTGTGGTAAGTGTGCTACCAAGTCTCCTCCTGAGGCCTCAGACTGTAATTACAGATGCTCCACAGGCATTTCAGAACTGGCAACTTGCTTACATTCATCTTTACTCTTTTGGATAATTTTGTATCATGGTGCTCTTTTCGTGTTACATCGCAGTATGTCATCTATTCCTAAACTTCACAAACATCTGATAGGTAAGTGCACAACATAGAAAAACTGCTGACTCTACCTGCATGCTTCTACCAAGGTATTTCCTTAGTTTCTGTTTAGAGAAGCAGAGAAGTCTGTAAGGGCTGACTACAAGAAAGACACTTTATTTTGAATAATTTTAATATTACAGCATATTTTTTCCCAACATGGTATTTCAAGGTGTTTGGGGGCAGCAAGAATCTTGGCACAGTAGGAGTCCCTCCGTGCTTGTTCCCTTAACACAGGAGTTCTCTGGGACCAGATAATTGAAAGCAGAGAATACAAGTGATTGAAAGACCACATGGTGTTAATGTCAATAAAAAAGCTTATACTTGTCAAAGGGACTCAGTTCTTTCTTGACTTGTTGACCTGAAGTCAACAACATTGAACACACAATGACTAAGCTTTGAAAAGTTTCTCAAGACATTCCTGAGCTTCAGTTAACTTACTATTCAATGTATTTATTCTTTCAAAACTTTTCACAGATATTTAGTCTTTCCTTGATCACTTCTTCCTTTGCTAAAGCATAATTAGTAGCTATCAGTTATTACAGTGGTCCTCCTCTGCTGGAAGAGATACTAATGTATGAATGCATTAACCCAAGGAGAATCTGGAAATTATATGCACTCAGAGAAAGAAAATTCTGGTGCTGGTCTGGAGTGAGGATTTTTATTTACTTGTTTTTAGGGGGATATGGCCTTTCCCAGATACTCAGTCACTATTGCACGGATAGAATTACATATGTCTTTTAAGGATGCAGAAAGACGAAGTAGTGAAGAACTGGTCTCCCAGATTTGCCTAGAGTGTTAATGAGCAGGCCACATTTTGTACGTTATTTTGTGATAGCACCTGTCAAATAGAAAATTCACATGCAGAATATTTTAACTTCAAATTTCTCATCAAAGAATTGCTGGAAATTAACTAAGTTTTAAAAACTGAAGACATTCTGATTCTATTCATATCAAAAATGCCTGAAAGCAGGGTTTGGTAATAACATTTTTACAAAGCCTTCAAAACCTAAGACTACTAGTAGCATACCTTTTTTCTAGACATTTTCAATGCATTCAGGTATTTTAGATCTACAAACAGATTTCTGGTTGTTTGCAACTCAATAATGCAAAGCTGGGTTTGTGCCAAGGAAACTGAAATTGACCAGAAACACAACTCAGCAGAATATCAATTGACTGGTCTATATTCATTGCTTTAAGTAAGAAAAAGGCAAAAAAAAGATGTAAAAATTGATAGGATGACAAAAACAACATCTTATTTTTAAATTACTTTTAACAATGATCTATTGTGTTATTATAATTCATTATAAGCATAATGTATATCTTTTCTAAAAGAAAACTCCGTGTATTCAGATATTTTTTATTGTTAGTTCTTTAACTGTGTTCATTTGAAATGAGTTCCTTCTTTAAAAGCATTTCCTCGCAATTCTTATTTTTTCTTTTTGGCTAAATGAGCTGATTTTATAAGGAGAATGAGATAAACATGCATGGAAATACAAAAAATATAAAAAACATATAATGAATGCAGTATTTGTATTAAGTGATAATAGTACTACTCCATGCATTATTTAAATATTACCATCCCAATCCTATATGCAATGTAAAAAAAATGCACATTAAAAAAATAAGTTTAGCAACCAAATGCTTTTTGAAGCAACTTTAAGTAGCAAAACTGTAAATGAGAAAATTATGTTTCATTGTGTTTACTTATGTGAATAAATTTAAGCTTATTCATTTCTCTTTAAAATCACCATTCCTCCTGATTAAAGATGGTGCATATTAAAGATCATCACCAATCCCTGTTAAAAGCATCCTGTTTCTGGCTCTTCAGCCTGGAGGAGAGAAGACTGAGGGGGCACTCCACAAGTTGCCTAGAGAGATTATGTAGGCTCCAGCCTTGGAGATATTCAAAAGCCATCTAGACAGTCTTCTGGACAGCATGCTCAAGGTGGTCCTCCTTGAGCAATGGGATTGGAACTCCCAGCCTCCACCATTCTGTGATTCTCTTTGATTTGACAAACTGTTAACTTTTGAATTGAATTTATCTATGACAGGTCTCTGCCTCAGAATGTTTTTCTGTTATTATTTATTTCATTTTACTTGGTGAGTAAAATGGGAATTTATTTGAAAACATATAAACTGTATGTAAGAGAAGTCAAAGGAATTATATTACATATTTTATATACATACATATTTATACTGTGTATTATAAAAATCATATCTACAAAATATGTTTATTTCTCATATTACGAAAAAAAACACTTCAGAAATTGTTTTCAACCTTCAAACATATTGGTGAGGTCTTGCAATTTGGCCTGAGGAGATTGAATGGAGAAGAGTGGTAAATGAGATTGTTTTTTCCTCTTGCTATCTTCTTGAAAATCTGTCTAAATTTGGCCAAGGTTATAAAGAGTAGTTTGCACACAAATAGATATTTTCTAGAGGTAAAATCCTCTGATGATTGTGATTGACTGGTCAAGGTCCAACATCAAGCAGGTTGCTCTTTTGATGACTCCTTTGGGTTGCTGTAGGCAATATCTGTTTAACTTCTAAATAGATGTTGCAATATGGAACATCTCTCTATTTTCCTGCAAGCAGGTGCTGGGAGAAGAAGAATGAAGAGAGAGTAAAGAAAAGGCTGGCACATATTGGCTCTGATAAGGGATTAGAAGGTTGTGAAGACCCTGGGACTCCAGTAAGTCCCCTCATGTTCAGCGCAGGGAGCAGAAGAAGGACTGCGGAAAGATCAGATGGTGGCTAACAGCACAGGAGAGCAGGACAGCAGAGCAGATCTGAGCATGCATATGAAATCTGGGAAAGAGAGAAAAGTTTGAAACTAGAAAGCTGGCAACAGAGCACTAACTGTAGGTTGCAATGAGCACACAGGTGTTCAGGAAGAGAGGTGCTCTGCTCAACCTTGTACTTACAGAGAGCAAGCTTACAAATCCAGCTTTTTTTCTGTTCCTTGAAACATAACCAATTGCTAAGCACCCCAAAACAGGTATTAGCAGGAAATGACCCGACTTGAAGCTATCAGAATTCAAACTGGAAACAAGATGCTCATTTTCAACAGTGACAGCCAGCTAAGAAATGGTGCATAGCTTTCAATAGCAATTGAGACAGAAGGTCTTTTGAACAATTACAATTTGGTGAAATCACAAGTTACTTAAGAATTTCTGGGCAACTTAGTTTGTATTTTGGAGAAGGTCAGGCTGGAGAATTATTTTCTTCCTGCCACAAAAATCTATAGAGCAATTGCAGTAGTGACATAAAATATAGTGCCAAAATATTGGCATTAAGTGAAACATTTGTGGCTTATGGATCTAGAGACAAAGTCCTGAACAAAAGAATAAGTGGTAGATAAAGGCAGACATCTGAGAAGTAACTGAAAGGGAAAATCTGACAATCTTTCTGTGAGAGTTCTAGTGTCATACATATATATCTGGATTCACTTTCTTTAGATCAACAAAGGGGGATCATTAACCATCATGAGTTGAGTGTAACACCTTATACAACATCAGGCTGAAATTTTGAGTCACAGATTAACAATGCTGGTGAAATAAGTGGGGTCACACTAAGTGACATGTTCTTGGGCATTCAGAATGTTTGTCTCTCAAGGGCTTTATTCATCTGTGCTAATTCTGCTAATCAATCAAATGGTAGTTCACATTTAATCCTGACACTAAAATATTCTTGCAGGAGAATCTTAATTTGAGAGCTCTTTTTGTTCTCTGGTGAGTCAAGAAGCTAAACTAATTTGATATTGCACTCCCCTGATAATGAAAAAGGCTGATGCAAATAAGAGAGGGTTTACAGTAGTCTGTCTCATTGAGATGTTTTGCATTTCAGTAGTAGGATGGTTTATTTTCCAAGCTGTGTTTATGGTAGAGGGAAAAAGAAAGTTCGACAATCATACTAAAAATACAACTGCTCATTCTTTTTATTACAATAGCATCAAAATTTCTGGTAAATATCATTGCTGAATGGTGCTAGGAGTTGTACAAATAAAAAACAGATCATTAAATGAGATGTTATTTTGCCAAGGGCTGCAATTTTTATTACACTTCATAACTTAGAGTCCAAGTTCTAGGCAGATGTGAGCATCTCCATTTTAATTTAAGATATAAGAACACATTTCTAACTTTTTTGGTAGTAGAAAAAAGTTTGAGAACATGAACTAGAAAAGGTAAGAAAAATGAGAACGTAGCAAATAAAACAGGATATAATATTTGTTGTTATCTTCAGAAAAAAAAATAAAAAAAAATAAAAAAGGGGAAGAAAATCTAGTTTATCTGGACTTATTCTGTCCAGTCCAATCACATTACTCGTAAGTGCGGATTCCCCAGGTCAGCATCTGGAGTGCTGCCACCAGAGCAACTAAGACCACTGGCTGCTCCAGTGTCCATTTCCTTGGAAGCAAAACAGAGTGTGAAGGATTCTTCTCAGGCCACATGAATTGCCTTTGCTGTAGCATTAACCTGCTCCTTTACACCATTTTTTTTCTTGTGAACCTTCCCTCTTGCATGACAGTAATGCAATGAGTTTGTTAGACCTAAATCCCACCCATTGGTTCCTACTGAGCTACCTGAACATAGAGAGATGTTGGAAGCTGTATTTTTTTCTAATGGGCCACATGAAGCCCACAATTAAACCAAAACTGTGGCTGAACTAAGGTCTATGAGAAAAAAAAAATTCTCCTCAAAACTTAAACCCAAAGCTGTCCTTCATGGGCTTGTCTGATTTTCAGGCCCAACAACGTGCTTATCTGTGCAAGAAGCCTTGTTCATATTTACAGATTAGTGCATTTACTCAGACACACAGGCTAAGAAATAATATGATGTACAGGTTTAATGAGAGGCTCTTATCTTTAGCCATAAATTCATAAATAAGCTTCTTTATCTAACCAAGTATGCTATCCCTGCCACTGCTGCAGCATTTTCTTGTGCTGCTGTAAAGCAATTTTTGTTTGCTTATTAGCATAATTGTCATAAATATCTCTGCTTCTGAAAAGAGAAATATAAGGCTTTATTTCTCATCCTTTATGAATGAAAATTTATCTACCACTCCTCTGTAGAAATGAGGATGCAACTCATGTTAAAGCAGGAGTTTAGTGGCCTTTAATGTTTATTGTTCAGAGTGGAAAAATAGGCTTTAGGTGATAACTAGACCTAGAAAGATCGATAAATCATATAGTTTAAATAATACTTGCAAGTTTAAACGTTACCAACATCTGAAAAGATCATCTACAACTACACGAAATAAATGTCCCAAATAACAATAACAAACAAACCTGAATAATATCAGATAACAAATATTAGATTAAAATTGAAGACAAAAAGGAAGAAGAGGAATTAATTCCTTATTAAAAATTAGAAGAAATATTCCCACCATGCCAAAGACACATCAATAATACTGAAAAGCAGACCACTCGCACTGGTGCCTAAATACATGTTAATGAATATTTGGCCATGTGCAGTCTGTGTATAGCATTGCAGTGCTCATGAATCAAAGCAGGGCAGCGGCTTTGCAGACTGCAGGGCCCCGGGAATGCTAATGAGGCAGTATCCAAACATCATAGCTGTTGCCACTGGCAAGTGACCATGAAAGTGATTATCGGGTCAGATATTGGAGGCTGAACTGCTATCCCCTAAATTCTCGCACAACTCATCTGATTTACTAACTTATCATTGCATTGAGTTTTCTGGTTTGTCATGGAAACCTGGGAGCAGATAGGGAATATGCAGGATGCCAGCAGGCAGCAGTCATAATGCAAACATAAGTTAAATGGCTCTAAAGTTAATGATGCAGCATCCTCACTGCAGCCATGAGGCACGCCGTGTAACTTGGAGGAGGTGCACAGATGCTTTAAATTACTTTGGACACCGTTGTCACAACCCTGGGCCAGCTGTGCATTGGATCAGACCCACAGCATAAGTTACACTGCTCTAATGGCTGCTCTAAGTGGTCCTGAATGGCTGCAGCAGCTATGCTGTAATGCCAGTGTAATGCTGAGTCCTCGCCAGGATCCTTTACCCTCTCCTTGGATCTGCTGCATTTTTTCTACCCCTCCAAAAAAATTGCCTTATCCTCAATAATCCTTCCTGCAGTGCTGGCTCAGATTTAGGGTCCTTTTAATTCAGTAAAATGCTTTAAATTGTCTTGAATGCAAGGGACAAGCTAAACCAATGTACTTACCCTTGATTTGCATTTGTTTTTCTTCTCTATTTTATCTTAGTAGTGTGGACACTAATTTTGTTTTAATCGTAAAACCTAGATCCAAGAAAATGCTTTTAGAGGTATCAAAAGACTGGGAAAAAATGGTGTCTGAAAAGCAGTGTTATTAACAAAATTATCCATCAGTACAACAGCATCCTCTCTATAGTTTTCACAGTGTGATCATATTAGTGCATGTTAAAGCTGCCTGCCTGCTCTGCTGCCTGCGTTTTGGCGATAAGTATTATCTGTTATATTGCAGAGACTTTCAGTCAGAACCTTATATATTCTTCAGTGTTCTGAATATATTTCAAGATCTTAAGTTCAGTTTTTATCATCTACAGATAATTGTCACAGACAAACCAGTAGAAGTTAATCTAGTGACAGAACAGGCAGCAGCATCTGCAGCTGGGGACACCAACAAACAGAAGTTCAGAGGTATCAACTGAATTGTGTAAAAGTAGGACAGACCTATCATGGAACAGCCACTGTTCGGTTGTGCAATAAAATCCATGTAGTTTAAATCATAGATGTAAAGTTTATGGTGTTTGGGTGAGCTGCCACTCCCTGGGGATATAGTATTCAGGTTCCAGAAAGCCATGTCTAGATTTCTTACATTCTTCTCTTCTTACCCCAGTAACCTAGACCACTGAAGTCCTTCTTCCACTGCTCTCCCCTCTTTGTTTTTTTTTTTTTTTTCTCTTTCCTTTCATGGAATATGCCAGAAGGTCCCATAAAACAGTCAGTGAGCTTAGGAGACAGAAACTCCCAAAGCCTGGGTAAATGTCAGTGCCATGGAGCAACTTTCACCCCCAAAAGGTCACACACTGCAGTTTCAACACATTCAGGGCCAGTTAGCAGGCAGCCAAAGTGTGTCAATGCAGTTTAATACCATGTTATTACATTTATCTGGACAGTATTAAGTGAACCGCAGCCCCATGCTTTATTTTCCTTGTCTCTGTACGAATGGGAAGGCGTTGGCTGGCTGTCCTAAAGCTGTTTCTTCAAAGATTAGCAAAAGGCCATGGTGCCTCATACGAGATTTAGAGTGAATGGGAACACCTAACACCAAAATTGTGATCGTGAGACTCTTGCTGTCAAATCCTTACCATTTAGCTTTCCTAATTTGTAAGGAGCTGCAGGAACCCCCGAGACAAACTTGCAGCTCTCTGACCCTTCCTCTTCTCTGCTCATCTTGAGCTCGTGTCTGCAGGGACATGAGACTTGATCTTTGAGATCACTGAAGCAGGGGAGTCCTCTGACCACGTTAAAGAGAGCAATATCTTGAAAGAAAGCAGTAATTCCTGCTTTGGGGGAAGAGCGGGGAGTGGAAAAGGGTGCAAGGTTTCCAGGATGTGAATCCCAGGTAGATTTCTGTGCTACCTGATAGTGCCAGCGCACTGATGCAAACTGGCTCTTCAGGACTCCGCTTTAGATAGCCCTGTGCTTGGTATGCCGTTTTTTGTGGATCTACCCTACGCCTGGGTCTCTATAGGACAGGCACTGCATTGTTTAGCACTTGGATTTCTAAATTTTTCTGGGATGTTATATTTTTCTGATTACGGTCAATTGCTGGCGCAATGAGAACATACTGTGGAAGAAAGAATTTTCAAATATGTTTAACAGATTTTTAAATGTGAGAAAATGTGCCAGGGACAGGTGTGTTTTTTTTTTTAATTGAATTTACAAATACGCACAGATATTTTTTTCCCAGGCAACAGCACTAGCTCTTCTTAGCAGCAGTGACTGTTACTAGGCCCTTCAAACTGTTACTGATTATGTATTGCAATATAGTAGAGATTATATATTGATTTCATAACATTTTTAAAAATATTGGCTAAAATTTTCACAGTCACCAAGACCTATTATTTAGAAGACTATTGATAAATCATTCACTTGATATTTATTCACTTATAATGACTATTTTTCCTTGGATGATTACTTTCTTGGAGTTTATTGCATAAACTGTAAAACTTTCTAAAGCTGTATTTTGTGCAGGTTAGCCACACTTCCTAAAAGGCTTCTGCATATTAGAACTAACTGCACCTTTTGTGAAGGCAGTCTGCTGCTGATCATTGCCTTCAGTTTTCTGAACATGATCAGAACATCTAATTTCCATTCCGCTTTAGGGTCATGCTAAGTTACCAATTTAAGATAGTTGCTGTGATGTTGACAGTTTTAATTTGTTCCACTTGATGTGCTAGTAGGCCTATTGTCTGTTCAAAGCAGATTTTGTGGTTCTGAAAGAGACAGTTTCGGTATTTTCTGAGTGCCATGCAATTTGTACTCATATTGCAGTTTCAGACATCTCCTTAGGGGCAAGTCTAATTGAAGTTGCTTGATTTCTGTTACCAATCACAGTCTTTCAAAGTATGTTTCTTTTCATCTCTAATGCTTTAAGCTTCTGCTGTATTAGTTGGACCACTCAGGTGTAACATTTTCTCTGAATCTGCCTACTTGACCACAGCCTTCTGGTTTGCTTCATTGGGTCTCTCATCTAACATTTAAAAAGCACCTGATGAGCTCTGAGACCGTCAAGTACTTATGAGAATTTGTTTATCCTTTCTTAAAATTATTACATGTAAATTAAATCATAAATCTAGTTCTGCCTGTCTGTCAGTGAGTGGCACCTTAAGCCTTGAACTTCCAACAGCACCAGACAGAAATTAGTCTGGATATGGCCCTCTAGTATGCAATATTCACTTAAAAAGCTAATGTTTTAAAGTTCCTAGAGACATTACTTTACTAGATCACTGTGCAGAAATAGTATGTGCATTTTTACCTGCGGAAAAAAAATGGTTTTGTTGCCAGTTTCTATAGTATGCAGTGGAGTATGAAGAAAAAAACAACAACAAAAAAACCTTACACACTTGCATTACAGTTAATGGAGATTGTAAAAGAGAGATTGAACATGGAAATTTTCATAGCACTACGCTCTCTATGATAAAAATGCATAAATATAGCATGCACTGCTTGAGATTTTAGGAAAAGAACAGTGTGCCATGTGTTGCTTGACTTTTAGTTTCTTACTTGATTTTAGCAAATTCTTTGCATTCGTGTGACTTTTATACCTAAAAGCCATAAACAAAACTCTTTAAAGTGTCATTATCTCATTCTTTATTATCTGCTGTGTTTGGACCTCAGTGTAATTTACATTTTCAGGTAAATGGCTAGTAATGCAAAGCTTTCTTCCCAGCAACTCATGAGCTGGCTTTTTCCAGTTGTTTTTCTATCCATGCTCAAAGTCTTTTCCCTCATTCTGTTCCTTCTTTCAACATTTAATTGATTTTTCTTTTTCTTTCTTGGTTGTCTTTTTTTCTAGAAATAAATGTTTGAAGTTCAATGTGCATTTTATTTAACTCCAGCAAGAAAGGCATTGAAGGAGGAGAGATGAGAAAGAATGACCAAAGCTTCAGGGTCTGATGTGCAACAGCATTTTTGACTCCAGCTCACTGAATGGTCTTCTGAGTTTGGATGAATATCGACAGCAACTTCCCTTTCCCTCCCTCCCCTCAGCATTACTCCAGGGAAATATTCTTTATGTTAGGAAAGTCACCTAATAGAGGATGCAGGGAGGGGATTTGAGTCACAGGACATATGGTGGGAGGACGAGGTGCATGAAAGGAGATGAGGCAGAGTGGTTGGCAGGAGCTCTCTCTTAATGTGGTGGTGTGTTACAGCTCTAAATAGTACCAGGCTCTCTCTTTTTGCCTGTGACTCTATGATTTTGACCCAGCAATGGGAAGATTCTCTACCATGTGACCGCCGTGTGTGAAAGTCTGGCCTGGCTATGGAGTGTGCAAAGCAAAGCAGGAGGCAACTGCAAATTTCCTGCAAAGTGTACAATATGTTCTTTATTGCCTATAATCCCCAAATGGGGAAATGAGACACAGAAAACGAACAGAGCCAAAGTTAGTTCTAGTAGCAGAAATAAAGCTCTCCCGCTACTCAGTCATATCTCCACTTACAATTTGTCATGAGGCTCTATATAGAGACTCATTTCATTCGTGAAATTCATTTCACTTGTGAAATAATTTAGGATACAAGCTCACACTTCTATACAACCTCCACAAATATTTTAGAGTGGTTCAATAATGGCCAGACCATTGCTTATGAATTAGTTGCTATTATATACTACTTTGAAGATATTCATGAGAGATGCAGATCTATTGCAGAGTAACATATTTCCACTGAGATCATGCTTCCTGAGCAAGCTCAAAATTGCAGTATATCGCTAAGTATATAAGTGAAGTATTCCAGTGATTACAGAGTGAAAATCATGGACAAAACTACTATGCATGAAGTCATTATTACTAATCTGTAGTAACATATTACAGGCACAAGAGTGTCATTGTACAACACAAAATATTTTTTATTTAGAAGTTGTTTAGTGTGCAATATTTTCATCTTGTACGTAATTTTTTAAAAAAATCAATTCAATAAGATTGTATGCAAGGAAAATCTTACTTTTATACAAAATCTAGACAAATAATCCTAAAAATACACAGTTTGAGGAAAAAAAAAAAGATTTTTGCTGCATATGAATAAATATACATAAGAAAGCCTTGTTCTCAAGGAAATGATGACCTCTGAGTGACTTGTTAAGGGAAAGTGAATCCCTCAAAAGAAAATCAGCATTCAGGCTAATGTATTGAGGATATATTTGGATATTAGAGAGTCTTTGCTGACAAAATTCTGTCACACTGTTGTCTAAAATAATGATGCTCCATTTTGATTTCTAAATATCTCATAGTGCACTAAAAATGCATGGAACTAGTGCAGTTTACTGAACCATGTCATAAAAAATAGAATTGTTCAGCATAAGCCTCAAGAGACTTGAGCTTGTACATGAAGCTTTCGTTAAACTCTTTCTATTGAATTTTTCATACCATTAACTCATAAAATAGATGGACCTATAGACTTCTGATTACTTTAAAGTCTACTGAATTTCAGCAAGATCTGAGGGGTAACTGTCATATACACTTAGCAAAAGTTTTTAGAAGGTTCAGCTTGTTCATTTAAGTCATCTCCTCAAGCAAGGGAGACTATATACATAAAGAATGTTTTATACTTGCAGCATATGGGAGCTGTACTAGTCCTATCAATACCATGTGTAGTGAGTACCATTCATTCATCAAATTTCACTTGCTGGAAAGAGTAAATTATCTTTTGCATAAGGTCAGATGATCTAGCAGAATTTAATAAACTATTTATAACAGGTTTCTTTGACCCAAATATATATGGCTTATACACACTTCTGCAGTTTTAAGCTACTAAAACTAGCCAGGATATATACATTTATTACTGTGTGGCAGTCTGCATGCCCTTCTTGGTGCACACACCAAACTGTGAGGTACGTTAGTAAGTTTGCTTTTAAGACAGAGACTGGAATGGAAAGTTTCCAGTTAGAGATACTAATTATAGTATAATTTACTAAAGCTTATTTCAACTGTTGACATTAAAATCCACAGTCCAAATTTATTAATGGAGTTCAACACTAGAGCATCATATTCAGTTTACTGTTGACTCCTACAGTTTATTGAAAAATGATATTGCTTAGCCTGATATATCATAATCAGTTTACATAGAGCTTCTCTGCTGCAGAGGTATCTACATTACTACAACAGATTAAAAAAGAAGGAAATATTTTAAACGACATTAAAATTGAGCTGTAAATCTTTCACTTTAAAAAAGAGAGGAGGAGGAGATCTCATTTCTCTTCAAAGGTACATGACTAATTAGTCTCACTCCAATTAATGCTTGTGTTATACAGACGATGATTCTGTCTAGATTTTTATCCTTTGAACATATGGCAACAAGGAATCTGGAAAATCTTCATCTTTCATGTTTGTACTAGTACCTTAAAGTGTGAATGCATGGGCTATGTGTAGATGATGGTGTATTAATTTGGCTGCAGAGAAAAGTACATGCTATTTAACCACCTTTTTTTCCTACTATTTACACCTGCTAAAGAACAGAAGCTAGGACAGACAGAAACTAATTTTTACTATAATATTTGTTTGAGTCTGTAAGATGCCTTTTGAAAGCATATCCAGGCTCAGGTTTCCAGTGTGGGGAAGAGTGCTAATGTTTAGACTGAAGGAAGGGAGACCTGCCTTGAAGGCGTCTCCCAAGATGACCTTGCTAAAGAAATACTCAGTGACTCTCACCTTCCTATAGCCAGTCCCATGAGGCTGCCAAGTCTCTCCAGCTCCAGCTGTCTTGCTGAAGATGGTAAGCAGTATTATGATGGAGGAGGAGGGCAGTGGGTCAGGCTCCAGGAGCCCAGGAACATGGGCTTTTGGGCAATATCTCGCACTACTCATGCCTATGTCTGGGCGTGCTAGTGGTAGGAGAAGTTCCAGAGAAGCAGTTGTGTGAATAAGTGGTAGCTTCTGCTGTTTCCAACACAGACCACTAGCTTAATTGTGGTATATAAAAGTGACTAATTTCTCAATTTGGGGAAAAAAATTACCCCTTTTGAGAGTTGGTGAGGTATAAAAAATATTAAACTGTGTGTTAATTTACCTTTGAAAAGATTTAAATATAGCTTAAATGGGTGCACACTTTAAGTTAGTTACAGGTTAGACTTTCTCTTGGCTGCTAGGAAACCATTGCGAGGAACAGAGGGCAGGTCTCTGACTAGAAGGATGCACAACCAACTTCCTTCAGTAAAGAAGTGCTTATCTTGACACACTATGCTCTGAAATGCTTCCTATGACCTCTCTGCCTTTGGCTCTTTTTGCATTTCTCAATGCCTTCTGTTCCATTTCTCCTTTTTATAACTAGGATGCACACTCAGAGAGAATGCACAAATGAAACTGTTGTTGGCAAATTAGTCCACATGGTGCCTACATGTTTGGGATCTCCAAGCTTGAGGGTTGCAGTTATGAAGGCTAAAATCCAAATTCCCAGTGATACTTACATACAGACCACAGCATTCATAGGTTCAGAGTCTTATTTCACAGAAATAAAATCCAGGCATGTAAAAACAGACATCCCATTAGTGGGATGTTTCCTTATAAACAGTTGCTGATAATACAAGATTTCTACTATGAAAAAGGACATATTTTCAGTCTGTCCTTTATTGGTTTAATAGCTTTCAATTTAATCAAATATATCCTCAGGAATTCTTGTGACAAATCCCCAAAATCTGTAAGGTTATTCAATTACAAATTAGAGACATTTGCAGCAAGGATGCCTGACTGAAGACAGAAGTCTCTGAGAGCACTAGGAAAAGACAGAGCGTAAGAGTATGTGTGTGGAGAGAGTTTTACTTACTTTACTCTCATTTGAGTAACGTGAGGAGATGATAGCTGAGCTTAAATTTCATGGTGAGTGGAATCAAAGCCCCTGGTATTAGATCAGGACCTGCTTGTTTTCCTTTACTTCTCTTCTACTCTCTCTTTGCTATGTGCAGATCCCATATTTATATGAAAAAGTTGTATTTATTCTTACGGAGTTTTTTTAGATATCCATGTGTTAATAAAATGTGGCTCTTGGCCTAAAAGCTGTTTGGGGCTGTACCTGTAGAGGATAATAGGTTACTCTTCATTTCAGGCTGAGTCCAGGCAGTGATAGGTGGGTGCTCATCCTGGGAGGTTCTCAAGAGCACTTATCTTGGAAATCCTGCCTCCCAGAGCAGGATTGTCAAGGGATAATAGCAGCTCTTCCTAGCTCTTTGTCTACAAAAGGAGAAGATATTGACTGTGAGCTGCACTATCACGCATTCCCATCCCATGTACACCACAAGATTTGCGGTCCCTGAACTGGCATGAGAGAGAGTCGATCTGATTCAATGTTCCATATGTTCACAGAGGCAGTCAAAGCAGGCTTCTCAGTGTCATCGAATGCAAGTCCACTGCAGAAAACTGCCATCACTGGGCCTCAAGGCTTTTTGTGTTTCTTGCAGTTCCAAAGTGCTTCCTTGAACAGATCACAGCAGTGTTGACTGCAGCTCTTTGCTACTGCTACTGCAGGGTCTACAACAAAAAGAGAGAGGATTGCTGAGAAATGGGCATACCACAGCTACACTTATTTACCTTTCTGTATACTTTTCTCTTCCACGTATATTTTGTGTGCTTAGGAAGGTTATTAAATGTAGCTTTTTCTGGAGCCAGAAAAAGTCCTGCTAGGCAGCACTGTTGGATAGCCACCCTTGTTTGGGTGTTTGGGTGAGCTACCTTGTCTGGCTCAAAGTCTGTCTTGCAGCATGAACCAGGTCCATAATGCTTAAGTGTGCTTAGAAAATAAACTGAAAGAAATTCAGTCATGCTGAAAAATAATAAATAACATAATTTTAATAGTATGAAATTGAACAATGTTACTTCTGTAAGCACTTTCTAGCACTGGCTTGTAAATCAATTCAATTCTTGATAAAGAAATCCATGTAAATCCAATACTATTACTTCCCTTGTTCTTATACCTTATCAGAGGACTCTTTCTAAAACAAAGTATATTTTCTGCACTGTTGCTCTACATTCATCTGAATGGGATCTGCCTCTTTCAGATTTATACATTCTCTTGAACAGGAGGCTTGCCTGCTAGAAAAAGGCAACTACATGAATTAAGAAAATAGGAAAATCACATATCCACAACCACACTCTTGGACTTTTATGGCACAATGTACATGTTAATAGAAGAATTATTTATGTTCGAGTGTAACCACCAGTAGCTATTCAGGTTTTTGCTTCCTCAGTTGTTTACATACTGCCAGTTAATATTACAGTATTTTGGTGATTCACTTGAATCTGAAATTATTTCAGTGACACAGAAAGAGAACTGGCTAGGAAACCACTGTCCTTGTTCTTTTTCAGCATTTCCAAGGTACTTCTGCTTTTGCAAATTGCATCTTGAATGGCACCAACTGCGAGCTGTTTGCTCCTCTGTGATGAGGTGCTTTGCTTTCTTGGAATGAAAGAAAGCTTCAGAAGCCAGATCCTCAGCTGGTGTGAATATCTGAATAGAGCTCCAGTAAATACACTGCCATTTAGGCTGCCCCCTGATGTTCCCTTTCATTCTCTGGGAGTGATGCATGTCATCACACTCACACAAACCTGGTACGGCTGATGTTACTCAAGATGCAAATTGCAAAGCAGAAGTGCTTTGTGCACAGTAAGGTGAAAGGGGCAGAGGCACTCTCCAGTTCTTTCTACCCACCGTTGAAATGCTGTTCACAGGCTGCTGCCTCAAGCAAATCACCACAACTTATTTACTTCCAAAGCAGAAGCCAGGAAGTGGTTACTCAAGGTTACACCAGTAAACTGAAGACAATGGAATTATGGCCATTTAGTCTGGTCAAAGTTTTCAACAATATATCTTTTACATCTCACTCCACTTTCTTTTTTCACACACTGCGTTTTATTGCAAATAACTTATTTTCCTGGTGCCCAACAAGTAAGGTAAGGCATGTCATGTGCCACACATAACACTGTGCAGTAACTCTCTTAGGTTGGATCATGAAACTGGAGAGCAAAGACAGCACTGCCTAAGAAGATGGAGGGAGGAAAAATAGAGGAATCATTAAATAATATACAGCAGCAAGGCACTGAGAGAGGCCCCAGAGGAGCTCTTCAAGAAAGACGAAACAGAAAGCAGATGCAAAAGACAAATGGTGAAAGATGAGGGAATTGAAGAAATGTAATAAAAGCTCTAAACTTTTGTTTTATTTGACAGTAATTGTAGGAAAGTAAATGGTGTATACTATCTATACAGTCAGTGTTAGCTGCACCTGTAACACAGGTCTCTTGAATGAGATGATAAGAATACTTGGTAGTGTTTCACAAAATTAAAATAATAACAAGATCCAATACAATTTAGGAAACTTTTCTCTAGCTTGGGGAAACTTCTGTAAATTTTCCATATGTATTCCATTTAGTGGTACCTTGAATTCAGTAAATAGTCATACTACAACTATTATTTTGTCATGATGTGGAATCAAACTCTTTGCACTCCTTTTAGAATCATTGAGATCAAATGACTTGAAGATAAAAAATTCTGGATTTTGTTCCTTTGACTATAAAAGGTTCCTCATGTGACTATCTGGGGTATGGATCTGGGATATGGAGCATCAGGTTTTTCATTAAATGACCTGGTCATCATTTTTCTTCTGGGAAAGATGTGAGCTCCAGAGCTAGAACCCCAAAGGAGATAGCCACAGTTTCCAGGAGAAGGTAGAATGGTCTTCACCCCTCATTATAAACATCTATGGTATAAGTACATGTATGGTACATATGGACAAGGACTTTGGGCTTCCTTTAGTGCCACTGAGGAGAATAAGAAATTCCTAGGGTCAGACCATTTGGACTGTTTTATACTCTAAGTTAGAAGAAGGTAACTTGCTTCCTGGCCAACAGTGCAGACGTCAACATCTGAGACAGGACTCCGGCAGAATCGGATTCACAGTCTATTGACTGTAGGTCCGATCATCTTCCAAGAAGCGAACAGAGTTCACAAATAGTACGATCAACTATAGACCTGACTCTGGAAGTATTGGATTCGCGAGCTGTCTGTCAACTGTAAGTCTGATTGCCTTCCAAACAAGTAGTCAAGTTCACAAATAGCATGATTTATTCAAATGCAACATTTACAAAGCAGAATTTGGATGTCAGTACAGGAAATTCTCTACTACAGCATGAGAATTTTAGCTAGCTCTGATGTACAAATGTGCAATCATCACTCGCCCCAGAAGATGGGAGAGGGCTCTCAGTCTCCAGCAGTCTCCTCAAGCAGCATCCTGACCTGAGGGGAGGAAAGGAGATCAGTCTGTCAACCTATCCCAGAAGCTACAATGGAGTCTTCCCTCTAAATTCTGAGTCTCCTCAGGCAGGATCCCAACCTGAGGGGAGGAAAGGAGTTCAGCCCATCGACCAATCCAGAATTTATGATGGAATCTTCCCTCCTCCTTTCCTTCTTAGTTCAACTTTTTCTTTTTTTTTCTTCCTTTTTTTTTTTAACATTAAAGTGGAGCTTGAGTGACTCCAGTTGCACTTACTTTTGTTATTGATTGGTGAAAAAAATCTTTCACTTTCATTTAAAGGTATAGTCAATTGAAAATCTAGAGAGCACTCTCAGTGAGGAGTGGTCGTATCTTGGAGGTGGGTAAGTTTTGAGATGGAGATGTATGTTGGTATTATAATGAGCTTATAATGAGCAAAGTTTGAGGAAAGTTTAAGCAAATTTCATCCAAAAGGAGTGATTTGGCACTTTGCTGGCTGAGCATCGGACATCTTATCGTATATCTCCCACTGGACAGCTGCTGTGCGGCTGATCAGCGGCCCAGCACAGGGAGCACAACAGAGTTTGGCTGTGGTGTCTTCAGTCCGCTCCATCCTCCGTTACTCCCCTTTGCAGCTGCTGGAGGGCAGATTGTGCTGCCCAGGGAACCCAGGAGGAGCAGAGTCCCTGCGTACCAGCCATCCTGGAAGTGGCAACTGTGCCTCACCCCAAGCAAGCTGCTGTAATGCAGCCTAAATTCTGTTAGGCTGTAGTTTTTTTCTAAGTTTCCCCTTTTCAAACAATTCTTCCATAATATGTAAAACATGTATATGTGTTAAAAATCATGGAAGAAGCCTGTATGTACATAGCAGATTAAACAATCAGGGATTTAGAAAAAAATATGACACTGTTCTATTGAGCAAAATAACCCCACCTCAATAACTTGTTATTGCCAGGGATTTAGAAAAGTTCAAAGACTACAGGGACAACAATCATGATATGCGTTCCTGTCACAACTATAAATTTCACGGCTATAAAAATAAGTATACACAATTAATTGCATTTTCTTGGCTGAAGGACAAATTAAAAGAATATCCTATAATATGAAAAACCCTTAGGAAACAGCTGGTGAACTTATATAAAAGTGGTAAAAATAAAACTGGCTTTTTCACTTTATTTTTCTTTTCAGTCTTTGAATCATGTAACTAATAACACATTCAAAAGGTATTAAAACTTTAATGGAATTTACTATAACTTACATGCGGACTTTTTTATTCCAAAGGGGTAATTATAATTATTTGAATTCTTCACTTCATTAAAGATGTCTAAAATGAAGTCAGAGAAAGCTTATGAACATTCTTCCATGGCTCAGTTCAGATATGAATACAACATTACTGCTCTGGAGAAATTTGTTTAGTGAAACAGAACATCTGCTTTTAAAAGAAAACTAATTCCTCTGTTCTTTACTGGATTATGCATTTCAGTTGGCTATATAGATATGGTTAGGGGAATTCATTACTGGGGCTTAATTCTTCAAACTGATTTGGTAGGCTTTCTGCATCTCTATAAATTGCTCAAAGGAGACTACCCTTTGGAGCTAATTAGAAGTTTTAAAATAAACCTACAGTCTGGCTCTATCTATCTCAGTTGTTAACACAGGAGTTGTCTTTTGGTACAAAGTTCAATAGTTCCATACTAGTTCCATAGTAAAATTAGATGACAGTAAACCGAAGCTTAATTTAAACAATATGAAGTGTAGATTTATACATTTGTATAAGTTTAGGAAATACAATTATATGTTGACAATAAAAAGCAATAATATCTACTTTTTTTGGTAAATTTATTTACAGAAGATAATCTTTGCATGTAATAATTTTATAAAGTTGCCGAGTCAAGTGAATATATTCATTTCTGTGACCTGTGTGCAAACACGACACAGAAGGATTGTCCTCATCCCACAAAATCTACAAGTAGGAATCAGCAGTATATAGGAAAGATGAGTACATGTGAGAACACAGCAAGAGGATCCTGGTTAGTACTGTAGACTAATAGCCACTGTGCTGCACTGTCTGGGTTCTTATAGCTGCTGTGACAAGGGAAAACTCTAAAGACTATTTGAGTATAGTCTTACAGATCCTTTTCTAATTTTGTGATTTTAAAGACTGGCATTTCTGTTTAATTTTTATAAGGTGCCTAAATGGAGGATTAAGCAGAGAGAGAACTAACCACTTAGGTCCTGGAAGCAGCTTGGCATCATAACACTGAGCAAAGAGAAGCCTAATTTACTCAAATGGGGAGTAGATTATGTTAGTAAACAGATGCATATATGCTGTATATGGTGATATCTGAGTTTAATGCTATCATAGCTCGTCTGCTCTTAAATTTTTGGGGAGGCTTAGATAAGAGTGGTAGATTTTTTTTTTATTTATCTTTATTTATTGTATTTATCTTCAAACAGGTAGGCATCTTCAAAAGTTAATAAGACCTTGTAGTCTGCTCTGTCTAAAAAGATACGATGACACCATGCATGCATTATGTCTTTCAGTGGTGGCCACCAACAGAACTAGAGGAAATGGCCACAAACTGAAGCATCAAAAGTTCCACAGGAACTTAAGG
>JAUBNY010000223.1:194716-207392 GCA_032275445.1 Crypturellus soui | reverse complement strand
ATCTTCAAGACCCGCTTGGATGCAGCCCTGTGCCAGGTGCTCTAGGTGGCCCTGCGTGTGCAGGGGGGTTGGACTAGTTGACCTCTAGAGGTTCCTTCCAACCTTGGCATTCTATTACTCCATGATTCTATGATTCTACTTGTCAGTGTCAGGGAGGGTCTGTGGAAAGAATTTCCTTTCCTTTAGGTAAAACTCCTCTTCTTCAGATTAAACAGGTAAACTACATCACCAGACCTCATAAAAACAATACAGAACTCCTGACTATTTTCATGATACTCTTTAATTACATTAAGATATTTATTTATTTTCATGGTTCATTTTGCCTGCTTTTAGCAGCGTTATAAATGTAGAGTTATTTTTATGGCAGAATGTATTGTTCCTATAAGGCCCTTTTGGTTATGGAGCATACGTCTGTCTTTCCACCTTTTCTAAACATTTTGCACAGTCTTATTATCAAATATGTATGCTCAGTCAAGCTTATAGCACTTTTAGTTTACTTTAGTTATATAATACATTCTTAAAGTCTTTCCTGTTTTAGTGGCTGTGCCTTTTGATAAATCCCTGAGAAATACTGTTTTTAACATTAATTACTGAAAGAGATGAGTAAATTTGGATGATTATGATAAAATATTTAGAAAACAATGGGAACTTGGCCTTAAGTGCTACAGTTTTTACTTCACAACTTGAGATGGCCAGATGTTCCCATTCCTAACGGAGTGTTGCTTGTTCATTATTGTGACATTTTCAAGTTGTCTAGCTGTTTTATTGAAAGTGCTTCTGAATCAACAGCTGTCAATAGGCCTTGAAAGCGATATTTCTGTGCAGGGAGTCTTAACATCTTTGAACACAATTAACGTTGGAATCTTTGAGACCTCTTTGTTTTTGCAGTAATATTTTTGTTTCTTAGGGACATCATGTAAAATAAAGGACTAAATTATTATATTCTTCTGGAAAACAATGAATAGCAAGCAAAGAACAATGGCTTTCTTTTAAGTGCACCATGACACAAAGAAGCTGATTTTTCCTTTTTTTCTTTTTTTTAGATTGTACTCTAAATAAGCTCTTTAGAAAGCTCTTGATCTCTTTTCTGGAGCTTCAATTTAATATGCACTAATTTTTGGACTTTAACTGAAGATTGTCTTTAAGCTCAGGCCCATAGGAAACCTCCAGTGAGAACTTCTGAGCTTGGCTCATAACTGCAGTTCATGAAGCTGATGGGAAGATCGTGTCTGAGGCAAAGCTTCACCTTCAAGTCCTCTAAGCCCTTTAAACCTGTTGCATAAACACAAAGCATCACAGCACTAAGTGACTGGCAGCCAATTTCTTGCTCCTGACTTCCTGCCCTCTCTAGTTTGCAATTAGCTACTCAGCTGAAGTGAGAACCAAGACTGACTCTACAAAAGGGACTAAGAAAGGTCAGAAGAGAAGCCCCATGTGTCTGAATAAAACATAGGCACAAAATAAAGCATAACTTGGCTGCTTTGATTCAGGTAGATGGAGTAGGTTGAACCCTCCACATTCTTTGTGTCTACTTTTCAGGAAAAAACAGACACCAACCATCTCAGATCTTTCCCTTGGATTATTTTTGCTAGCATGTACTCTGCTGTCAAAAAGCAACATTAGCTTGAAATCTGTTTCATTTTTAGTGTTTATTTTCTGTATAAAAATATAAATAAATAAATACATAAACCACACAAAATACAAGCCTTTTAACAGTGTAACTGATTCCAGTCCCGACAAACTTTATTTCAGTGAATTTCAGTCAGTTCCTAAATCAAGTGTGCCTTTATTGCAGCTCTGGGAGACTTGAGGTTTCAAGTGCTCTGTTTGCAGTCAAAAATCTTCCACTTAGCTTACTTACAAATTGGTGCTGTAGGATCCTGTTTGCATTTCAGATGAGGATATTGGAATACTGTGCACTGTAAGCATGAATTTGTACTCCAATTTTTAAAATAGAAGTGTATAAAGAGGGAATACTTTGGTGTTTGTCAGTCATCTTGAAATCGGCATAATACAACTGTAGGTTAAGATATGCATCACAAGATGAGATAAGAGTTATGTTTTAGAGTGAATACTGCAAAGATATTAGATTGTTTCAGGTTGTTTTCCAGTCTGAAAATTAGTGCTTTAAAGAATTAAACTGAAACAAGATAACTTTTCAACAAAGGGAATTCAAACATGATAGGCAGCTCTGATGATTAATTAAAAAGCTTGGAACCATCTCTGTCTCCTGCTCATTGTGTCGTTTCTGAACAGGTCCTTTTCTCAAATCCTCTTGTCAATTTAGTTATCATCAGTGGCTTTCCTGAAACAAATTCTACATAGTGACCTGCAAATTTCTAGAAAATGTTTTTTTCCATCACCTCAGAGTGTTACATTTTGACCATGTTTCTAGCATAACCCTCCTCCACTTAGGATTCAAACACCCTGCAACAAATAGAGGAATTAAAGCACAGTCTATTGTAAAACTCTATAATTTACATATTATTTTTAACAGAATTCTCTTCGACTAACATTTTAATATTTATTTATACAACTATTTTTTGATGATTATTATGATGATGAAACAATTTAACAGGTAAATTCTGCCATGGCATAACTACTGATGGTAGATAAGTAATGAGGACTACATATTTTCACATAGAGATATAAATTGCTAAAGTAAGTGACAGATGCAAAATAAAATGTGCTTTAATGTTGCAAAACAAGTTAGATGATAGATAGGGAAAAAAAATGTAGATAGTATACAGAAAGAGGATGCAAACCTTGGAAAATAGTGCTACAGGATACCTGGAACAATCAGCTCCCCATGTGCTTCACACTAATGCTGGGGGCAAGAAAAGCTAATGTGATCCTTGTATAGGTAGAAAGTAGAAATAAGGTCATGAGCTTGCCTTTGGCTGCACCACTATTAAGGCTGAAATGATAATCCATTGCATCTGCTTCTGTAAGTTAAGGGGGATACAGTTTGAAGGAGGACCCTCAAAATGACTTATGAATTGGAAAACAATGTGACACTTAAGCTACTTGACTTATTGAGCTTATTGAAAAGCAGGTTGAAAGGTCATGTCACACATAAATGACTCTGATGGGTAGGAACTTTCTAACTTGCCTAGAAAAAAAGTTAGGAGTAGACAAAATCAGCTTTAAGCTAAAACACAATTTATCTGAAATGTGTGTAATTAAGCATGAGGAGGTGAGGGACTCACTGTTGCTCAGAGATATATAAACATGCCTGGATATTAGAAAAATAATAATAAAAAAAAGCTTTAATCCTTCTTCTGAGAGCCTTCCTATTACATGGATAGGTGCAGCTCAGCATTATGACAAGCTGAATAGGAAAATACTATTTTCTTCAGAGTTCAGAAGCAGGTTTCCCTTTAAACACAACCGGACAGATATTTTGTTTATATTTGATTTTGTTTTTCTCTCTCTTATCTCAGAGGTGATTAAGACTGGATAGCGTAAGAGTGAGAGAGAGAGAGTGCCCTGAGGTGGTCTGAGTCACTCCTCTGGGGAGAAACCAGTCATTTGTGCTCAAGAAAATATCAGCTGAGCAACTGTCGGGATTGGAGTGGGAAGGAATAGACTTGCCATTCAGATTTACAGGGCTATAGAGTTCCCTTCCTTTTTTTCCCCGTGCCCCTTTGCAATGTGAAGCAGAGAGCATCAGCAGGATTATCAAGCATCCTCTGTTCTGTTCCCTGCTATTTTGGGGCCCTGAAGTGCTGGTACACCTCGAGCTCCCTTGCTTCCCTGCTTGAGCAACAGCCTCAGCTCCCGAGGAGTGAAATGTTTAATGTAAAATAGGATATCTGGATGAATAAAAGGGCTTCTGGGTGAAAATAAATGGTGTGTGATATCCAGGAAACCAGCCTAGATAATCTGAAGGTCCCTCGAGCCTCAAATTCTATGAAGCAGTGAAAAGTTAATCAAAGGAGTACATAAAAGCACAATAAAGCTGATTCGTTCAAAAGGGGTATGAACCACAGAAACCAAATATTTGCTCTGAGTAACTCTTGTTCTCACTACCTACCTTCAATAGTAAACTTTGTGTAGGCCAAACTGTCATTAAAATGTTCAACACCTATTTACATAGGTATAAGCTGGACTAAACCACCAGTGGATGGTTTATCAGGTTAACCATCAACTCATGTCTGATCAATGGCTCTTCAAATGACATTGAAACAAATTGGTTTGCATAAGACCCAGCACATCAATCAGTAATATTAATACCAACTTCTGCCACATCAGTAGATAGAAGTGTTTAGAAGGTTCTCCTGTTTGGGTGTTTGTCAGTGAGCAAGATCGCTTTAAAGAAACAATGCCAATAAATTTAGAAACTGACTTCCTAATTAAATTTTAACTTTGTTTGCCTTGGGCTTGGAAAAGAGATAAGAAGCTGCTTCCTGCCGATAAATAAATATGCATGCAGCACAACAGGACATTGAGATCACTAACTTTGCATTGCAGCAAGTGGAATTATTACTTCTCACTTCATTTAAATAAGAATCGCAATGCCTAACAGGATGTCTGCTTTGCAGACCCAGAGCATGCTGGAGGTTACATTGATAAAAATGAAAATGAAACTTTGTGAGGTGGTCTGTTCATTGCTTGACAAGTGATGACAAATGGTCACTACTTTACTTTCAGATGTGTGACCGGTAAACTGTCCCTAACATTTCATCAGCACTGCAGGTGATGTGTGTGTGTGTAGGTGACGTGAAAAATTGAGTCTCAAATTCCCTCCCCGTAGAAGCTGCCTCCTGTCTGGGACTGCCATTGCCCTGAATTTCCCCACAGTAATTCTCTCCTGCTACTGTGGTCCTCCACAGGTTATCTGAGAATATTGTTGTCTTGAGGACTTAATTACAAGTAATCTGTTCTGATGCCAAAGTGAAGAAATATGTATTTGCTTTACAGGAGTATTTAAATTGGAAGCATCCTAATGCTTAAGTGTGGTTAGTCTTTCTCTTTGTCTCTCTCTCTCTCTCTCTTTATTTGTTTATTTATTTTTTCTTATGGGTTTAGGAAAAGTTAAAATAGTAGTTTAGAATATATGTTGGATAACAAAAGCTCATATACCCCAGGTGAAATTACATGAAAGACCTGCAAACATTCAGCGTCATTTTTGTTGAGAAGGGTGATTCAACAGTGACAAAGAAAAAATAAACTATTACAATAAACTATTTCATTTGAATAGTTTTCACATTATAAAAACTGTACAGAAAAAAATAATACCTAAGTGGAGAAAATTATTTTGCATCCTATCCTTGCTTATGCTTACAGGTCATGCATTTTGGGATGGGAGGAGTTTTAAAGCATAGGCACATAAAATATGATTTTATCTATAATATTTATGTTTTCTATCCTCCAGTGTAAGGCAGTTGTTAAGTGAAAGTTGTCTTCTAGGAATGGTCCATGGCTGATTTTAATCCCCGAACCAGGCCAAGGGAATATGTAAAAAAGTGCTAGCTGGTTCAAGTCAAAATGATGCTGGGAACTGATCTAACAATTTAGTAGTTCAAGAAGGTGAAGGTTCAGGATGTAGAAATGAATATTTCATAAGGTGAATTTATGAAGTGAATTTAAGTCCGGTAAGGATGGTAATTGGACCAAAAATAAAAATACACAAAAGAAACAAAAAACACAGCAACAAAATGCTCCCTTTCATTTGTTTACCTTCAAACAATGATGTTTTGATGTAAGAAAGGGTAGAAAAAAAGTGAAGTTTTATACTATGTTGTATGTCAGACACATCCAGACTCACTGACAATCCTAACAACTCATCTATAAAGCTTGTGAAGATGTAGAAATGAGAGTTTTCTCCAAACAAGAGTCTGAAGAAACATCTTTCAGACTGAATTCTTATAACATGCCTGATGTACATCAATAGTATATGGTACATCACAAAGTTATCACTTTCTTTTCAAGATTTTCCTAACAGGTTAAATTCCTTTCTCAACTTGTGTGTTCTGGCCCATGTTTCCCTTAACAGTGTTGACAAAATCTGGACTAGTTTTCCAAGTTCAGGACCTTAATGTTGAAATTGCGAATGAACTTCTGGAAACTCTTTCTTTCTGGGGACAAACCTAAGCATGCTCTTATCTTTAATGAATCTTACTCAGTATTGACTGTGTATCCTCACTGGCAGCTCTTTCTGTGTTCTAAGATTTCTGAGCTTAGTTCTTCTTCCACAATACGTAATAAATTACAGACATCTAACCAAAACTGAATCTTGTAGAGGGGCCTAAAAGTTAGACTCTGTGACTACATCTTCTTGCTATGTTGAGTAATAAATGAGATGATAAACTCAAGAAGCATTTTTTGAATGCTGGAATTTCAGCATCTGAGCTACTAAATTGCTAGAGCAGTTCCTAGCATCCTTTTGACTTGAACCAACCTGCTCTTTCTCAAAAAAATTCCTTGTCATGGTTCAAGAGTTCAAGAGTTAATGGGGACCATTCTTAAAAAACAATTTGCATCTGTCTTATAATGGAAAATAGGGTGATTTATCAGAAAGGATGAAAACTTTTTTGGACAGATGGGCCCATGTTAAAATTTGTTCCTTGGCACATTCTTTGTTGTCTTCAAAGATCTTCATATTCAGGCAAGTTTTTGAGCTCTAAAATTTGACTCATCACACAAATTCTGATTCAATGAAAGAAGAAACACAGCCACCTGTTGTGGTTGTCTATTTAGACAAACCACAAATAGACAAACCTGGCTGTATGGAAGATCCACATAGTAGAAAACACAAGAGAATATCTCATCAGCAACTTGTAGACTCCCATAAGCACATTACATCTGACTGCTGGTCTTTACATTGCTTTACAGACTCAACAGACTTTATTTTACCTCTGCTGGCTTTTTCACTGTTCAGTTCAGCTGAATGTAGTGAATGTAGGACTGAATGTAGTCCCTGTTTTTTTCTACAAAAATAGCTGCAGAGAATTTTTAGTGCATTCCTACTATTTTTATTTCCTTTATGGAGACACATCTCATACCAAGATAATTCTGGAATATCAAGAAATATTCCACTTAGATTGCACATAGATGTGGGTTTTCTACAGAAAACTGCTGATGCTTTATTTTTCAATGGTTTTCCCTGTCAAATATCAAGCATTTATTGCAAGTCACAGGTACTTATTTATTCTAAAATGTTTAAATAATGGCAACAGAATATTTACTTCAGTCTCTGTACTAACAAGTCTATGAACTGTTTTCACTGAAGTCATACCAAAAGTGCCTCAGGCAGATTATCAGAGGTAAAAAAAGTCATTACAAAAGTTAAACTTTTGGAAAAATGAATCGTTTTCAAATATAAAATGATACAGTCTTAGCTACTGAGATTGTTACATAATTCTGCTTCAGTGAGAAGTAATAGGTACACTTATCAAAGAGATTTTCTTTTGCTACCTTCTAAGCTGATATTAGCCCAGATGAGTCATAAACAATAGAGGCTCATATCTGTTTTGTGGCACTAAAAACAGCGTAAGAGAAAGATGCATATGTCAACAGCAGGATGTCAGAAAGCAGACATTCTAAAAGAAAGAGCCATGAACCATGAAAAAATGTGATCACGGGAGTTAGCAGGTATTTTTTTTTTTCTGATGGAGGCATTATTGCTGTATTATTATTATAATGCACTGGTAAAATCTGTCAGTTCTGGGTATGTTTATTCAAGAAAGATGATTGAAAGAGTCTGAAATTGAAAAGGGAATAAATGATTTCATGGGAGGAAGTTCAAAGAGCAGCATTTTTGAGCAATATTGGCATAAGAACAAAAGAGTGTGAAGGGGCTATGAATAATAGGCTGGGAATTAGAAGGAGAAACCTCATCACAACTGGACTGAGATTCTGGAAAGCTCCAGAATTGTGGAGAGCTAAAGTGGATCTTGATCAATCTATGAAGCAGATAATTTATAATGGGAGACTACACTGATGATCCAGGAGATCTCTTTCAGTTCTATACATCTTTAACCTCGTACTTCAGTGTTCAGTGGTAATATTCCTTGCAGACCCTCAGGATTTGCAAGTTACAAACAAAAAAGTAAGCCATCACAAAAGTCTACAAGGTCCTTCTCCATCATAACAGACAAGCTGACTTCTAAATGAAATACCAAAATGACATTGATTATTTCCAAGTGTTCTTAAAATTTAAGTTTTTCTCTCCAGCTCCCCAAGAGTCTGCAGTGACCCAGATCAGTCAGTGGCATCATGGTTCATTATCTGCATCGAAGACTGAAAAGACTCAGGAAAAACAGAAACTTCCCAAACACTTCTTCTTAATATTTGCCAACAATAAAGTACAGGCTTTACGGCATAAGAAGCCCTTGGGTTATTGCAGTGAAAGTCAAAATAGAAATCACAGCTCATAAACAGTATATTAAAGAACCAATAGCAGTGTGAAACTGAGAAATTAAAAACATTCAAAACTGAGGCATGTTCTCAGTAATTTATTTTTACCCTTTAGTGGATACTCTGAGGAATGCATCGGAGGAGTTTAATCTTTCCCATGACAAAGTTATGACAAAGTTATGACAAAACTTAACTTTGTCATGGGCAAGATTAAAGTTTTGGGAATGGATTTGATATTGTTGAAGAAGGGGAGAAGCGACAGCAGGAGAGTTGCAAGACTTGGTGGTTTCTTCTCCATGCCTTCCATTTCTGCAGCCTCCAGGTGCACTGCTTGATATGTTAATTTTGAGCATTGGAGAGGAGGAACATGTTTTGCATCATGGGGAAGTCAGATGCCTTTGCAGTGTGATGTGATCCTTCCCAACTCTTGCAATCCCTCGTAAGCTGAGAACATTTCTCTAAAAGTCTACAGTACATCTCTCCTTGCAAAAATAGTAAGTCTATACTAATAATTTAAACAGTGTAAGGCACGGAAATTGAAATACTTTTGTTGTTAAATTGTTACAATGCTCCCTACCACGGTTTTGTCCTGGACCAAGTAACACTGGGTATACTGTAAGAGATGCAAACATACTCTCTGGGCATACTGTTTGGAAGGAAAGAGGATGCACCTAGCAGGCATCAGGTATGGCCAGGTACTGTAGATGTTGAAAGTCAAAATAGTCTCTAGGATGTATATGGTACTGGAGCAAGATACATGCCATACACATGGCAACCATGACTTAAATTGCTGGAAAGATCTGTGAAGTCCAGCAAGCTCGGACTAGCTATTCAATCTGCAATATCAAGAAGGATTTCTGGAAAGGTGCTGGGGGCATGCTGAATCTGTAATGCATCTACAGGCACTCCTGGGTTGTTTGGCATCTTGTGACATTTACTGGGATTTTTTGAGATGTGTGGGATGCTTTCTGTCATGACCTCAGATGCCATTGGGGAAGGATGGGCCAGGTAAATGAGAGGACTAGGTATATGAAGGCAGGTGAGCACTGGCATGTGGTCTGCAGGCGCAGGAGTGTAGGCTTTCTACAATGCCTTATGAATTTGAGACTGTGCCTGCCTGAGAAAGTGCAAGGACAGCTAGACATTGCTGATTTTAACTCTTCTGCAGTATAGGTACTATTGTGATGGTCCTGAGGGCAGCTGAGTACACGCTCAGGCACTGGAGTCCTAGGGCACAGCTGAGACTGTCCTCATAGGGAGTTTATCTGCAGTCTGTACGGCTGAAGGATTTTGCAGAGATACAGATTATGCTGGCAGGAATCTACCTTTCCTCTGCACTGCTTCCTTCAGCCAAGGTCAAATGTTAATGTAAATAATTATACATTTTTATACATGCTATGTATTAGTATAAAGCATGCAGATTATTTGGAAAACAAAAAAGCAAGCAAACAAACAAATAAACAACATTTTTCCACCCCCTCCCCCCCCCAAAACGCATAAATACCTCTAAAAATAGAAGAATACAAAGGATATAACTTGATCTGAAATTAAAACTGCCTCATGTAATTTTCAGGGTCTTCTAGTATTTAATTAAATGTGAGGACATGTTTTTCTTTAATTTTTCTTTTCAAACAAAAAGTGAAAGAACACAAATCCTTGCAGATTTGTCTGACACCATATAAAAACATCTTGCTTGTCAAATCTTTCTCCTCAGTTTATCAGTTCATTAAATATAAGGGTACTCAGGCTCAGTTCAAAACCATAGGAACAGCTAATATTTACTGTTTCTGTGTTTGCTACACTAGAAACTAGCCTTTTAATTTCTATGTGATATTTAGAATTAGGTATACATATTTAGGATCGGAAATAGCAGTAACAGCCCAAAGTACATCTGTAGAGTAACTACAGATACATATTTATTTAAATTATAATTACTGAAAGATTACTGGAGTGACAGAAAATTAACATATGTTTACACCATACAGAAATTAAAATTGATCACAAGATGCTAAATGCTGACATTTGTCACTCTGAAAATGTTTTTTTTCTTGTCTTTTTTTTCTTTTTAACAAAAAGCATAAATTTTAGACAGAGTTGGCATGCTTGGCATGATGTAGTATCATATGACTGTTTCATAAATAATTTCTATATGACTATTCAATAAAAAGGAAAGAGAAAGAAAGGAATCATCTGCAGATTTGATAGATTGGATCTTTACTAATTCAGAGGCATTTCAACTCAAAACTTTCTATAAAAGCTATCTGTGAGAGAAGTGGAAATTTCCTCAAAGCCAATGTGCAGGATTCTGCTTTTCAACATATTGGTTAGAGTAGCAAGCAACTAAAGCTCATTAAATGAAATTTGTGAATCAATTTGTTTTTTTTTTCTGGAAATGGATCTTTCACACTGCCTGCTTTCCACCCAATCATTATAAATTAAAAACACCCCCCAAAGCTGAGTGATGCAACCAACTATATTAAAAAGTGTTAAAACGAGAAATTGCTTGCTATGGTATTCAGTTAACATTGTGGCACTTTATTAGGTACTTGGAAGAGATTTTTATTAGTTCGTATATTCTGAGAAAGTGGTGATTACTGATTATCACTTAATTAGAACACAAGCTGAATTTGATTAGCTAACACTTCTTTAAGAATCTTTAATGAATTGTAACACTTCTTTCACATTTTGATACTCTTCCACAACCGGAAGATTACCTTTTACCCTGCTTACTCCTATCAATGTGACAGAGGAAAACAGGCAAATATATGTGTGAAAACATGATATTCTTTTTATAATTGTATTCATTTTCCACCCTAGGTGTCTTCTATTACTAAATGGACTGTTTTCAAATACTAAGAACTTTGCATAGTAGAACTATCATGAGTTATTCTAACTGCCAGATTACTGTATAATACATATGCAGTATGTGTTCCTTAGATTCTCAGAATCTAAGAAAATTTAAGACACAAACCACTTTCATCCCTGTCACAGAATGAGTGATGATGGAGGTGAGTGATGCAATGCAATTTGTTTGTATGAGAGAAACAGTAATATGTTCTATTGATATGGACAGTGGTTTAAACAATATTCAGTGGTGAAGTCACTGTTATTTAGTGCATGGAGAACAGATTTCAACCAAATTACCAAGGAGACCCTCCCACTGAATCACAGGATTCAGACTGGATCTTCTTGCTTTCCAAGCTCCCTTTCAGAGGAGCCTGGGTGAAGCTGGATCCAGAGCTGGTCAGTGGTTTATTACTAAATGATTGTGTGCACAATCAATCCTGGATAGAAAATTAGTAAAGTTTACAAAGTTTATAAAGTTTTGGCATGTGATGTTCGTTTACAGTGATTCTGTTGTGGCAAAGATCTCTCAACTTTGAGGAGTATCTTTGAGAGGTGTGATCTCCTCATACTCAAGGAGAGATCCTGGTGTGCAGCCAGCTGTCTTAGAGAGCTCAACAGGCTTTTGGGCTGTTCCATATTTATGTATAACATGATTGATTTATAGTCATTTTTGAATGTTGACCAAATTCTTTTTGTCACAAGCTCAATTAGCCCTTGCAGTTATCATGGCTGTTATTGATGGTTATTGTCTGAAAAGCAGAAGAGATCAAGGAGGCAGCGATCAGATAATGCTACTGGTGGTTAACACTTAAATAGGACTAAATGTGACAGATCAGACCGGGCTGGGGAAGAACACATTCATTACATTTTATCTTTTGCTCTATTAATTTTTCTTCAAATATATATTTCTCTTTAATTTTAAGCAGATATCAGACACGATACTTTGCAAAAGATGGCACACGTTGAAGCAATTGTAGATGTTGATCAGTTTTCTACTACTATTATTGACTTTGCTTATACCAGCTATATCTGGGACTAGATTTTTTTTTTTTTTTTGTCCTTAACAAGAAGACCCTTTACCTTGGGTTACTATGCTATCTCACGGTAAAAAAGAGAATCTTAAGGAGCATTTCTTCACCATGTGCTCCTGTGCTCTGTCATAGATTGCATTGCACAGGGTAAGGCCCAGAACCTCATTAAAGTAGTTGCTAAAAATCAACAAACACTTCTCTCTGAGGGAAATTATAAATTAATCTATATAATCTTATAATGTGGGCATGTGGGCATGTGGGCATACCAATTGCCTATGTTGAGCTGGAACATCAAAACTGGCATCCTTGCATGTATATAACTCCAGATACCAGTCTAGTTGGAGGCGTGTGTTGAGCGGAGTCCCCCAGGGGTCAGTCCTCGGTCCAGTCCTGTTCAATTATTCATCAACGACCTGGATGAAGGCACAGAGTGCTCC
>JAUBNY010000223.1:183890-194702 GCA_032275445.1 Crypturellus soui | reverse complement strand
CTATAAGTACCTCAAGGGAGGCAGTGAGGAGGATGGGGCTGGCCTCTTTTCAGTGGTGGCCACTGATAGCACTAGAAGAAATGGCCACAAACTAAAGCATCAGGAGTTCCACAGAAACCTAAGGAAAAATTTTGTTCAAAGTACAATGGAGGGAAATGAAAAAATATTTTATATTTTAGATGTTCTAAAAAAAATTTAGAACAAATTCCTTTATAGCAGATAACTGTCACATTTCTCTTCAATGTCTGATGCGTAAGATACTGGGAAATACATCTTCTTTAATTTTTAAATAGTTAAATTATCCTCTGTTATTTGTACAGTTCAGATATGTAGCAGCTCTCAGATTTTTCTGTCAGCTATAGCTTTTTGGCTATATGTTTACAGCGACTTTTGAATTACAATATCAGTTTCTAGTTCTTGAGACTTTTCCCTTTAGATCAGATACTTTTGCGTCTCATGGAATTTTTGATCAAGATTATCCTTCTGAAATTTCAGTTCTGCTGTCATCAGTATAGCAGGAACAATTTCCCATGTGATTTTAATGTCTGCTTATATTCTGGTACCAAAGTTTTCTTTCATATTACTAAAATTCTCTATTTTTTGACAAGTATTTTGTGATTTTTTCATTTTAGAGAAGGAATTCTTTAGTTGCTGTAGTTTATATCATGTAATTTTAGAGGTTATTATAATGTAACTCCTAATGTTTTTCTCCTTTGAGGTACTACATGGGATATGAAGTAGTAGGAAAGTTTCTGGCATTGTAATAGAAAGGATAACCAATAGTATGATGAAAATGTAAAAATATCTCAAATTTTCTAATAATCACTATCTTAAAATCTCATTTTGTAGAATCCATCATGACTTTATGTGACTTAGCTTAAAAACAAACAAGCAAGACAAATAAGTTGAGATGAAGTATAGCAACTTGTATTGACTATAGGAACTGAATAGGAATGTAGATATAAAGGAAACAAAGAATCTGGGTAATGTGTCAGCTACTCTTCTTCAAGAATCTTTAAAAAATAAGCTCCAGTTATGCAGTTCATGAAAACTCAGTTGATATCAATACTGTTTTAGCTGCAGATCCGAAATTGATGTCAAATACATGATGCAAATGAAAGCAATGAAAAGTAACTGCAGCCAAAATTGAAATACTATGTTTAAATAATTTTGTTGTCTAGATAAAATCAGATGCTTGCAGATGTTATCTTCAAGATTTTATAATCAAATCTTAGAGCTTACTGCTATATGGAAATATTTCATAGAGCATAGTGTGGGTATGTTTTTTTAATTGAAGATGGGCAAGTATATTGGTCAGTAGTCTGATATTTGTTTTTGGACTAAAATTAAAGATAGATCCAAATCAAATAGCATATCCACATTTTGAATAATAACATAGTCTCAATTGAGTTGAAATTAATAGACCAAACAACTATTTACAAGAATTGCATTCTGCTTCTAGTTAATGATAGCCAAAGGATCTAGGACTGAAGAATCTCTGACAGTGCATATGAAGACTATTGGAATTCCATTGCTTTTTATTTTTTTATATCAGCCCATTATCACATTCAGAGGTTTTTAGGCATGTAACCTCTATGAATTCAGGAGATAAGTAATTAGATACTTTCAAACTTATAGCTTTGATCCTAACACTGATTTGTGGAAAGTTATGACTATAATAGCAAGATATGTGGATAATCAGAAATTAGATATACAGAAAAAAATGATGCATGTTAAGGCACTAACATCAACACTGCATTTTGCAGAGGGTGATTTGGAGCATCTGAATACTTACTAGCTACTGGAAAATATTATATGAACTTGTAAAATTTAGTTTCATCCTGAAGAACTTGGATTTGCCTGCTCTAAGACTTCTTTTAGAAGGAAGCACAGTACAGCAAGTGGAGAAAATGGGGAAAGGTTTATAAAACTCTTTAAGTCAACTGGATAAAATTTGCTATATATTAATAATTATTATTGTAATTATGGCATTTTAGGGGAGATCTGATGAGGAAACTTTGCCGGGGAAAATAGGGCTTGTTATCTCTTAAATAAATGCATTTTATTTTAATTCTTATTAGGACTAGAAGCTTCATTGCAGAAATGAAGAATATTTTTTCAGAAAAAAATACTTTTCAAATTTTCTCCTGTTAACCATATTTTTACTGGACATCTAAACCAAAACATCACTCTTGAAAAAAGTTCAAAAGTCTATTTGCTACACTTAAGTGTGATATGACATATATTTGCATTTTATATGTCATTTTTGCACACTATATTTATTTAAAAATTTCCCTCAAGGCATAAAACTTTCTTCCTTGCATTTTGCCTGCCTGCGGTGGTCTTGATAGACTGGCCCTCCTGTGACGGGTTTTATAAGCCTGTTGATAAATACATTTCGTAATTAAAAAGCAAGCACCTAGGATTTTGAAAAAGTCCATTCTATTCTGCTCTCTTTTTTTTTTTTGATAAAAATTAAGCCTTTGATTTATGTGTTAGATATTAAAACAACCAGTTGGTTAGCCAAGTCCCCATTGGAATGTACTGACTGACAGCATAATTTTCTTGAAGGGTATAAATTTTCAAAATCAGATAATACTTTGAAAGTATTTTATCAGGCCGATGTCAACCATTTTGTAAATTCCTATCAAACTTCTGTCTTCTTCTAGAAGTATATTGAGGCAGGGTATTTTTGCTTAGCATTAAAAGTGAGTCACTGGAGGTATCTTTCCATCATCAAAATTACGGTAATTTTGTTTCTGTTCTGTGCCTCCTTCTTTGGTTATATGCTTTCCTTATTTGTTTCTTTGAAATCATTCCACAGGATAACGTCGGACATATGTTTCCTGTAGTTCCTGAAACATGATCCAAATATCTTCTGAAAATATTGGCTCTTTTTATGCTACCTTCTGACCATGGCATGTCCTTCTGACATGTAATGGACAGTAACAATGCTTTCTTTAATCTTAATATAAAATGAGGTATTAGTCTCTAAAACTTAAGGACTATAGTTTGATACAGTCTTGCAGTCTTACAGGCAGCTCTCACGGAGACAAACAATAGGGTCTAATTCAAAAGCACAAACACTATCCCTGTTCCCATGAAATGTAGTAGATAATAAAAGTTTGTTCCTATTCAATACATATAAATGTAATGAAAAATATATTTAGTTTAATGCTGTTTTCTGATCATCCAGAAAAAGCAAGTGCTGAAGGAAGAAAGGAGAACAAGCACACACAGGGTGCCTCAGATGGGCAAGCCAGGTCACACAAAGCCTTAAGCACTGAAAGGTGAAATGGTGAGCGCAGAGATGTGGGAAAAAAAAGAGAAAAGCAAGGAGGCAAGAAATGGTTATCATGGAATACAGAACTAGCTCCTAGGGAGGACCATTCTGGAGATAGGAAAGGAGATGAAAAGAGGGATGAAGGCACACAGAGAGTACTACTAATATAACAGTCCAGAGATTGTCCTCTAGTGCTGAGCCTGGTTGATTTGTCCCAACTTGCACCCACAGGCCTAATCTCCCTTTTCTTCCAAATCTGTTATCTCTAGACTGTCTGCTGGAAATGGTCCCTACCACTTTTCACAGTCCAGGCTC
Source organism: Crypturellus soui (assembly GCA_032275445.1). Taxonomy (NCBI): domain Eukaryota; kingdom Metazoa; phylum Chordata; class Aves; order Tinamiformes; family Tinamidae; genus Crypturellus; species Crypturellus soui. The sequence continues at coordinate 191,104 of JAUBNY010000223.1, read as the reverse complement.
CCAAGCGGTGCCATGCACTCTCTGGGTTAAGGGAGGTTAAAAAGTCGCTTAAGTCCTAAACCGTGTCAAGAAGCATGTTAACTTTGCATAACTACCTAATTAGCATAATTAATTATTTTTGAGAAATGTGGATCAATGCTTGAGCCTATGACATGATCTGATCTTAATTGTTATGATTTAGGGGATTAACAATTTTTCAGAAAACAGAAGGACTGCTGTGTTAAAATGTGAGTTCTTTAAAGAAGCTAAAGCAACTGTCGCCTTCTCTAGTATTTAGGCAGTGCCTCCCTCAGTGAAGGTCTGGTGCGTGCTTGCAGCCTCTAGGCACTAGAGCAATACTAATAAGTAATAATTACAGCAGCAATAATTTTCTGAAAGTGGCATGTTTTCTGCAGCTTGTTTACTTTTAATAATATCACAGAGAGTGCTGCATGATGCAGCTTTAAAACTCTTCTGAAAAAAAATGCAAAGCAGAGACAGGTTCAAAGATCCAAAGCCTTAGAACACAGCCCAGTGAAGTCATCTATTTTCTTTTTATTGATATTAATGAAATTTGAATTAACTCGGAAAGAAACACATTAAATGGAGAGGTGGGAGAAGGGCATATCAAGATATCCTGAACAGAATGGAAAAGAGATTAAAACGTGTATATGTCAATGATACATAAACTGATCAGCTAAGTTAGCTGAGACAAATTCTGTTCTTGGTATCTGCAGTGGAAAGCAGGTGGCTAACGCTTCACTGCAGGAGTGTGTCGAATTGGTTGATGGCAAATGCTTCCTCAAGTTATCCATTTCCTCTTTCCCGAGGGGAGGGATGTTTTGGTGGATTAGCTGTGTGTCCCAGATTTCCTTTGAATTCTTCGTAAGTGTACCTATTCCCAGAGTCTAAATGTTTGGAGTGCACACTGCATGCACTGAGACAGACCTGACTGATCTCTATGGATATGTTTATTCTTACAAAGCATAAAGGATGGCTGCAACTGGAAATGACAACTGAAAAAGGGAGTACTAGGTGAAAAAACAGAACACAGATCTGAAAGGGAAAAAAGAAAAACTGTGGGAGTAAATCACAACCCCCTAGGATTTCAGTCACAGAGGACACAGCTTTATGGAGGGATGTTAAACTGCAGATAAATATTTAGTTGGATTAAACTCCCCCCTCCACACCCACTCATACACTAGAAAATATAAAGAGATAACACAAGTGTCACCCAGAAGGGATATAAGCACTTTAATAAATTCCACTGTATATAGGTTTGCATCTTAACATGCCCCAAAATCTGTTTCACAGACCAGTGACTGCCTAGAGAGTTTTTCTGCTCTCTGAATATAGCCTGCATGCTGATCTGTTCAGCTATAATTCTTCTAAACTATTTTTAACTGAAGAATACATAAGGGATATATCAGCAAAATCAGCTAGGTAGCCCATACATCATAGTAAAAATGTGCCCTCTCTGTCTTAATTGCCTGGGCCTCATTACAATAGCTGTCCATTCTAAAAACAATTTATATCTCTTGATATTAATACATTTTTATTGTTATCTTCTAACAAAGTTCCAGTTAGGCTCATAATATCACACATTTATCTCTATGTAGATAGCTGAAAATTTTCCTATTTCTTTGTGAGGTTTCTTGCATTTAGATGTAGAGACTTTAATAACTACCTATTAATGAACTTATGTCCTTTATTACTCTCCATAAATCCAAATTTAATCTGTTATTTAGCTCATTTCTACCTTCTGCCTGAACACTTTGGTTTTATCTTTATTCCTATCAGCCTCTCTTTATACCTTTCTTCCTCTGCTTTATACTCCTGCATTAGCTGTTTTCCTCTGTTCTACTTAAAAAACTTTATTTTTTAAAACCAGTCTGCTGAGTCATCCTTTGTCTGAATTCTTTCAGTATATGACACCTTCAATTCAAAAGCACACCTTAAATAAAAGTTGCTGTTTTCCTTTTGTTGTAGTAAGATTTTATAAATCAAATCTATCTTGATAGATACCAGATAGAGCATCTCTTCCTATGTTCCACACATTTGACATTGGTATTATTTCCTTCCTTCATGTTGTTAACTGCACCTTCACCTAGTCTGTCTTTCAATTTCCTGTTTCAACATTTTTCTTTATTCTAGAGAAAAGAATGGGCCGAGGCTGTCTATGTGAATCTCAGGACAAGGCAAAGCAGATGTTTATATGTCCAAAATTCTTCCACTGCACACACCCTCTCGCTCCCCAACAACAACAAAAAAGGCAAAAAAAGAAAGAATGCAAATTTGTCAAGAAGTAGTATGAGTAATCAGCCCATTGTTGAAGCTTATGCCCTTATTCTTTCCATTTGCTAGTAGAGAAGTAAGTACAAATCTCACTGAGGTGTTCAAAAGCATCTGTTTATATTGTCCTTATCCCATGTAATGTTCCTTCTATATAGCTATTCTTTAAATATATATATACAAATTTATATATATATGTAAAATAATTCTAGTAAAAAGTTCAATACCAATTAAGATTGCTTTGTACTTGGTATATTTTTAGAATCACAATTACATTTTGAATAGTTATCTACTCAGTAGCTTTAGATGGACTTTTGCTTTGGACTCTTGATTTTTCACTTTTTGATTTCTTGTGAGGATGTATTTCACTAATGGACTCCTTCCCTAATGACTGGAGATTATAACTAATTAACTCTTCAGGCCCAAATCTAATTTCAGTTATTCAAGCTACATTACAATTCATGAAGACATGTTTGTCAGTCAGATTGTCACTGTCAACCAAGTTTGCTATTTTAGAAGTAAGACTTGGCTATGATTAACCTTTTAGCTAATTTACTAAAACTGATGTTGAGAGATCAGCAATCTAGTAATAAACACAACAGCTTTACTGATATAAGCAATATCTTATTTCAGATACCTCAGAGAGAGAGTTCTCTAAACTGAATTTTACCTGCCTCTTAAATAGGAGTAATGGGAATATTTTTAATCAGTACCTACAAAATTAAAAATAATTTTATTTTCATCGTGTGCAACAGCAAACATCACTGTTCCTCAAGCTCTTTGTATTACTCACATGAGTAGTGGTATTTAAACTATGGGAAAAAAAACGCAAACAAAAGAAAACCCAGACTTGGCTTCTGTCAGGAAACAATTTCAGTAACTTAGCTCTGCACTGAGCTGCTCTGCTAGAAAAATAAATAGTCTCTTAAGTAATTTACATTTTAGCAAAACAGTGAGAAATAGTGAATTAGAAACAATTTCTGTCATTGTCAAAATAGGTCTAATTCTTGATTCAGCTCAGCTTTGCAAAACTCACAAAACTGCTCTGTCAGTCTGTCTTCTTGATGGCATGAAAGTTGAGAGAAGCCCCTGTTACATGAATGTCAGCTTCATTCGAGGACTGCTGTGTTCAAGGACTAGATTGCATCTGGCCTGTCCTTCTCATGGGGAGATGCCACAGCAATGATAAAATCTGTGCTTATATGTCTCTCACACACAATACTATCTAGAGTAGTCTGTGCTTTACTGACATGGAAGAGGTTGTTAACATTATTTTTTTGATTTTGGGACGTACAGATATATACAGGTTTATACATATATATATAAGAATAATCCTGCAGCCAGTTTCCAAGTCAAATTTGCCAACTAGCTATTTAGTTTCAGAAGTTCACTTAGGACTGGGTATGAGGTAAAACAAACATTTTCATTCTCAGTACAAGAGGGATGTAGAACTTCTGGAGAGCGTGCAGTGCAGTGATGAAGATGATTAAGGGACTTGAGCATCTATCTTACGTGGAAAAACTAGACAAGCTGGGTGTATTTAGCCTAGAGAAGACTGAGAGGAGATCTGATCAGTATATATAACTACCTGAGGGGTGAATGTAGGGAGGATGGGGCCAAACTCTTCTCTGTGGTGGCCAGTGATAAGACAATGGGTAATGCATACAAACTGAAACACAGGAAGTACCGTCTCCCTGTGAGGGAGAATTTTAGTAAGAGGGTGACAGAGTCCTGCAACAGGCTGCTCAGAGAAGTTGTCGAGCCTCCTTCTCTGGAGATAGTCAAAACCCAGCTAGATGCCACCCTGTGCAACATGCAGGTGCATGTTCAAGTGCAAAGCAGTTCATCAGTTCATGTTTAACAGTGCTGCAGGAGTGATTCACACTGGGATGGGCTGTCTTCTTCTCTCTGGGGTGATATAGGGTTGGATGATATCAAGTAGACAAAATGGCCAGGAGTTTCTCCTTGAATGGTCTTGATGAGGTCTGTTGCAGAGGCAGCTGGAACCTGGCAGCCTAGAATTGTAGCAAAGAGTTCAATGATTTGAGAATGAGTCAGAACCATTCCAACTAAACAAACTAGGACAAATACTTTTGTGAGGCTCCAGAAACATTTCTGAAACATTTCTCTCCAGAAACATTGTCATCTTTTTTAACAATGAATGCACTCAATAGACAAATAAATTCCTTCACTCTGGGCTCCCACACTGTGTCATTGTGGTAGCTCCATTCACAAAATCCAGCAGTAATTCAGAATACATCATGTGCAGGATAAACGTAAAGAAAAAGGCAAAGAAAGATGGCCAGGTAGGCAGATGGAAAAAGGAGAGTAGCTCACTTGGCCTGGTGAAACTTGTGTTTTTACAGACTGATGTTTCCAGACCTGCCCTCTGTAAAGAGAGGGATAGGGATCAGGAGAGAGAGTGCAGATGTTCCCTGTTCACTAGGCAGAATGATGTCAAGCAAAAATAGCATAAATCACTGGAAGGAAGAGGATTTGAGGACTCAAAAAAAAAAGGGACGAAGGGATGATGTGACATTCAATAGATTTTTTTTTTTAAATCCTGAAATATGAAATTAATATGGAAAGGGGAGCTTGGAATGATTTTCAAGGAAGGGTAGACCTAATTGTAATATTTTGACTGTGGAATCAAGGAATAGTATGAAGAGGTTGCTAATCAATCACTACAACATTAGTACAAAAAGCATGGGACATAATATGAAAGCAAGTGGAAAATATCCACACTGTAGAGCATTTTGGCAAACCATATGGGATATTTGCTTCAAAGTGGATCAAAGGATTAGAGTGCAGAATTTGAAATATAAATAATTTGATCATTTCTCTTCTTTTTCTTGTCAAAACATGTTTCACAGAAGATTAATTTTCTTTAGCAAGGCTGCATCTCTCCTACTGTATATGTCAGCCTTTATGAGATTTTGGTTTTGCTTTCTACATCATGTGGTATCTTTTTTTTTAATATGCAAGATGTTCATGTAATTAAATGAGAAAATTTAAGATCTGCAGTTTTTATAAGAAAGTAATAAGATCTTTTTCAAGTATGTGTAAATTTTAAGCAGACAGGGCTTAGACTTTGTGGTTAACTTCAAGCCCATTTTATTTAAAATTGGCAGATAAAGTAAGAAGTGTTCAACTTTTTATTATATTTATCACAGATAAAACAATCCTGTAAATATAAATAGAAAAGAATATGCCATTGATATCAAAAAATTTCAGGATTAGCTATTTGGTATTTTTAAGAGTAATCTTTCCACAATACCTTTAGCTACTCCTCCAATAGAAAAAAAAAATATTAACATGATTTTTACTGGTGATTATCTTATAAAGATTTTTATAAAGGCATCCTAAACTGTTGGCAATTGAAATGTATATGTGCTCTGAGTAATAGTTTTGCATGGTAATTTGATCATGTTTTGCTGCTTGATGAAAATGATGATTTAATTAGGATAAGTTGATGCATCATGGATTTAAAACTCTCCTTTTTTTTTTTTCTTTAAATTCTTGATTAGGACCAAGGTCACAACTGAAATGCAAGATTATGTACGAGTAATTTATGATAAAGTTATTCTGATTTGGATATTCAAGTTTTCTTAATTTTTTAAAATAAATTGTATCAGAGCAATCAAAATTACTTTTCTCTGCCATTTTCAATGCATATACTGTCTCTGTGGCACTGACCAATACTCTTAAGTCTCAACTCTTTATTCCTTATTGAGGTGAAATTCTACTAAGTCAACATGAGCTCAGGGTGAAACATAAGATAAAATGGCACTATTTATATGTATTACAGCCTTTGTTCCTTCGGGGAAAAACAATCATGAAGCTAGTGTTAATGTCTTCCATTGGACTTGCTAAATATCTGTTTTGAAGTAAAAGGATAACAGAAGACTTGTAATTTGCTCTTTTAAAAGCAAGTAAGAGAAAATTATCAGTGGTTTTCAGAGATGAGTTGAATAAAGCAGGTAGAGTGCTGTGCTGTGACCCTTTTTGGGAATAGGTAAGAAATTAACCGAGGAATTTGAATAGATGAGAGGAGTGCTAAACATGTCAAAATAACTTAGAGGGATTCAGTTACACATATCTGCACAGAAAAAATGACACAGATGAGCTCAAAGCAATGAGGAGCTAAGGGAAAGCATGTAGACAGCCTCTTTCCATATGTTATATTCTCTCATATGCTCAAAGCATTAGCTGAAGAAATAAAAACTTTTGAAGAAAATCAAAGAATTTTTCACACTGATGTATTTTTTAGGAAACAGTTCAAATCCTCTGGGAATTGTGAGAAGATAATTAAAAATGTGTAATTCATGTAGAAAATGAATAAATCTCTGCAGGAGGATCAGTGTAGTGGAGGGATGAAATTTCCAGACATGATTCATTAGAAACCTTCCCTTTCTAACCATTCACAAATACCCACAGTGTCTTCACCCCTCCTTCCTACTGGCTTGGAGATATCACTGAATAATTGATTTCTTTGTCCAAAAATGTTCTTGAATCCTTTTCTTATGGAATTTTCTCACAATCTCTATTTTATCATCCTTCTCTTCTTTTTTCTTTAACCCTCTTGCTGATTTCTGATCAAGCCTTGCACCACTTCACTCAACCTGTACTATTTTCTCTTTCCTTTGAATCTGCATATTTCACAGTTTCCCACACACAGTAGAATATCTTTTCTGAAATAGTTGCGAATGCAGTCTATCTTTACCACAAATGTGCTCTTTCCATTCAGTTCTCCCATCTGTCTAGCTAAATAACTATTTTCCCAGCTAATTTAATTCTCTGTAGTCCCATCTGCCTTTTCCTACCATTGGCTCAGATTTCAAATCATCTTTCCTCTCCTCTCCTCTCTGTTGCCTTCGGTCAGCGTGACGGCCTAGCTCAGGAACGGCTCAGCAACCGGCCCAAGGTCAGACAGACCACCTGCG
>JAUBNY010000223.1:160374-183790 GCA_032275445.1 Crypturellus soui | reverse complement strand
CTCTCCTCTCCTCTCCTCTCCTCTCCTCTCCTCTCCTCTCCTCTCCTCTCCTCTCCTCTCCTCTCCTCTCCTCTCCATGCTTTCTCTTCCTTCTTCCTCTCCCTCTTGCTTTAGCTTCCCTTTCCTTTCACCTTTGCCTTTCCCCACATGGGACCTTGCACATGCAGCATAGCTTTCTCCTCACCTTTCCTTCCCTCTATTTTCCTCCTGGAATTTATTTCTCCTTCTCTCTTACCAATGGTCTGTGTATATTCAACTAGGCCTCCAATATTCCTCTTATTCTTGTGACCTCTTCATATGTGAAAATCTACTACATCACTTGTACCCTTGCCTGTGTTTTCCACACGTTTTCTTACTACATTCAGGGTATTTTCCTTCACAGCACAGACGGGCAGTCTTTGCTCTGTAAAACATATCCCACCCTTAAGTGATTTTTCCCCTCATTTGTTGTCCATTCTTCTTCCCTTTTACTTCAATCTCATTAAAAAGAACATGTGCTGCTGCAGTCTGGATTTTCCCACCTATTTAATACTCTGTTTTCCTTTTGCATTCCAAGGAAATTGCTTTAGCCAGACTCTTTAGTGACATAAAGTCAAAACCTCAGACTTTTCAAATCTGTCTTCATCCCCACTGACCTCTACACTGCCTGATATTTTGTTTGAGATCTTTTTATGTCTTTTCTTCTGTGACTGTTCTCACCTGTGCCTCTCTTTCTGTCAGTCTAATCATTCCTTTGACATATCCTTCAGAAATTCCCTCCATATGTCTGCTTCCTGAAGGTGCCCTATAGGGTCATGTCCAGCCTTCTCTTCCTTTTCTTTCTTTTTTTTTCCCCTATTTTAACTGTAAATAGTATTATTTGTGTATATCACTTCAACTCTCTCTCTTTTTTTTTTTTTCCTGTGTGTGTATGTGTGTGTGTGTGTGCCGGCCTTCAAATTTAGCTTTCCATGCCAGCAGACCTACAAACTAAAACCTAAATAAAATTACAACCTCAGTTGTGTGGAAGCTAGGAGTAATTTAAAGTAGCTTTTGTTGATAGATCCATTTATTCAAGAAAAAAAAATCCAACACCACAAACAAAAAAGTTTCCACAGCTAAAATGAAATAAATTTCATAATAATACATTGTATGGTGTAGTAAAAACACTAGTGAAGGAGCTTTCATTCTGTTACAGTTTCCTTTTTTCATTTAGATCTTCAAACACTGTCATACTTGCAAGAAACTTGACTGATCCATAGAAATGCATTGCAAGTTGTCAAATGAACAAAATGAAGTCAGATAAAGTTTGTCATAACAGTTGTCAACTGGTATGATGTGATACTCTTGATGAATTACTTTGGAAAACTGTTTTAATCTCAGAATAAAGATGTGTGAAGGTGGACTCTTCAGAGGTTTTCATATCTTTGCATGAGTAGGGCTGGCATCAGATCTATGACTCTGTTGTACTAAAGGGAGACGTAATTCAGATGGTTATTCAGACTTCATCGATATTGTATTAACTTTTTCCAGTTTGTAAGGATATAAAATTAGCAGGGCACTTAACTGTTATCTAGTATTACTATCTGCAGATAACTTCCTGTCTGTATTTAGAGCAATGGCCAATGATCATTATCAAGAGCAGCAGAAAATTTTGAATAAGAGAGTAGAGGCAAAAAAGAAAATGAAGAAACAATAGAAATAAATAATAAAGAAAAAGGAACAGAATTCCCAAATAGAAACAAGAGATTCTGGGATAAAACTTCTTCCTAGTAAAATAAATTAATAAAAAAGAATAAAGAAAAAACGTAACATGAAAGAGAAAGAACTGTTATGACACAGTGAGACTGAAAGAGGGGTGACTGGAGCCATCTATGCTATCTCCCACTGCTTCTACTTGAAATGAGAGGAATAATGCAAATTGAGCATCTCCATCATTTGGTAACATTGTTCATTTAATTGATAAAAAGAACACTTTTGGCCTTTCTCTATCCATCATCTACTCCTGTTATTAAACAGACTTTAGAAAACATAATGTTGGCTTAGCTCCTCCACCACTGAAGTTGATTTTAATTGAAACAGAAATTAAACACTCCCAAATGCTTTTGTAAATCCCACATTTCAATTTCCAGGTGAAAAATGTTATCTTCTTCATAATAGAGACAATAGAACTTAGAAAATGTTTAGCTCACTGTCAGTGTTTATTGAGTTGAGAACCACAAACCACAGAGTTTCAGTCAGGAACTCGCAAATCAGGAAATGCAAACACAGTCCTCATTGTATATTTTACTTAGTGATGAAAGTAGATTATAAAGAAGTCAGATTTAGGTTGCATATTAAGAGTTATTAAGATGATGGAAAAGTTTTAATAGTTTCTTTTCATAGATTATGAGCTATGATTTTTTTTAACATTCAAAGACATCTCAGCTAGCAGAGCTCAGTGGTCTCTTTTACTCAGGTAAAAGGGATTGACATCCTAGCATCAAAAAATATGATGAGTGCCTCTGAGAAGACCCTGAAACATACGGCTCCTCTGTGAAAAATTGAGAGCAGAAAGCAGATGGGAGGCAAATATATACAGCAGCTGAGAAGCATGGCATCTTAGCTTAGGCATGTGAATATGTTTGCTGATTCATGCCTTTTGTTTCCCTATTTGTAGGTCATTAAAAAGGAAGATAAGAGTATGAGATAATAACAGAAAAACATACTTTACAGCAAGCCCTTGCCACACAGAATTTAGATTTTTTTTTCAGTTTTTAAACAGTTTATTTTCAAAAGATGATACACTAAATAAGTGTTTTATTGCTATGTCTCTTTCCACCTAAATCACAATATTCACTAATGCCACTTTTGATGAGTCCATGCCAGGACTGCTGAGATAAGAAAGTTTTTATTTTATTTCATTTATTTAATGTTGTGTATATTCACCTGACTATTACATGTTTAAGTCAAGCATTATAAGTCAAGCATTTAATCAGAATGCAGAGAAAGACTCAGAAATTCCCAGCACAAGAATTAAAACAATTGTACCTGAGCTGTGTATGTTAAAAGCACATGACCATGGACTGTACTTAATAGTGGCAGTTTCAGTAATAATATTAGGAAGGTCAGAAAAAAAAGAAAAAAAAAGCAGAGCTGAATATAGGCCCCATAAAATGACTGGTCTCAATCAACATCAGATATTTAGAATAAAATGCTAATATTAATTTAACTGCTAGTGATAGGATTAGCTTGTACTGAAATCAGAGAGATTTGAAGACTATTCAAAATAACACCTAATACAGAGAAACATTTCCTAATGTCAGCTGGTTTTGTACTTGCTGAGAGAGAGGAGAGCAATATCACAGCATTGATATAAACTCAAAATGCACATCAATTCATCACCTTGCTTAAATTCTACTGCAGTGTTATTCTCACGGCATTATATTTTGGCCTCAGACATTATGCTGTGTCCCGAAACTTTACTAGACTTCAAAGTCTAGAGTGTCTTTTGAAATAATTAATTATAAGTTAAAGTGATTATCAAGAAGTACTGTCAACTGCCTATAAGCATCATTTGAATATTTATGTTCTGGTGTAATGGTATAATGGAAGCAGTTCAAGTGAATGATCATATTTCTGTTGAGAAAGTACAAAGACTGAGAGGGAAACTCTCAGAGTTGTTTCAGCTTTCTTTGTGCGTTTGATTCTTTTTGTTGAGCAGAGATCTTGAAAATCACTATGGATACTTTTCCTTTGCATCTCATTTAGCCTACATGAACATTCAGTTCAATTTGATTAATCAGTGCATATGCTTTACTGATTTTACAAAATCATAATCATCCTATTAAATGTCACACAATTTTACTTGTCTTACAGTATAATATCTGTCTTTTTTCTTTTATATATTTTAGTACTTATACTTGCATGCTTTCAGGTAATGATCCCAATGCCAGTGATTTACTGCTGTTGTTCCTATCGTTATTCCTGTTATTTACATTTGGTGTCCCATCTTAGTGCGCAGTGAGAAGAAACCATTAAACAAATGAACAGAGCAGAGAGAAAGGTTGTGTGTCTGTCTTGCCCTAGAGCTGTAATCTGGGTCCTGGGTAAACTTTCTGGAGAGCTGGAAGAGAAGGACATGGCCAAATGGGATCCCCTGAAATATTTCTGTAGCAGGAGGCAGATTCAGTTGGTCCTAACCAAAAATACCACTGAAAATGAAGGAATTAAAATGAACCTATGACATAAAAAAGAACCACAATTCAATGAAGCAAAGACCAGGTAATATAATATGTTTCAAGTTTTCCATTTTGATCTAAATTGCCGATCGATTCCCATTTTTTCCTGTTTAGAGAATTAATCTTTTTTGGAATTCATTTAGTGTTCTATCAAAATACTATGATTATAGCTAGAAATACTTAATTTCTGAGGGTTTACTGATCAAATATTGTGTGAAAATTGGCTTTTGCCATTTTTTTGGCTTATTCTAATCTCTATAACCAAAACTGTTCAGATGATACACATTTATTTTTAGCATGTTTGAAGCCTTTGGTAGGCACAGAAGAATATGTGCTCTGTGGTATCAACTGTCTGAACTCTTTTTTGGCCTCATACATCCAGTTAAGATAACGGAAAGGAATATTTCCAACAGCAGTGCAGAGGCAAAAAAAATTGCACAAGTCTTTTGTGGATAAACTTTTGCTCCCCTTAAAGAAAAAGCCTGAGTAAAGAAGTCCCTAGAATTATCAACTGAGAGAATGGAAAAGTAGTAGATAGGAACAGCTTCTGAGTTACTGGTAGGCTTTACTACTGCTTGTCACAGACATAACTCAGTCTATTCCAGGTGAGTCAGGAACAATAGTGAATTTCCACTGGATTTCTAAGAAGAGCTTGATACTTCTTTTTCCCATACAAGCTAAAAATCTGCTTTATAGTTATGCTTTTAATTTTTTTTAGCTGTTATCCATTTTGTTTTTTAAAGAGTTTGCTTAAGATTTAACATCCATTCTGATTTGATTTTTTTTTAGATTAAAAGAGATTTCCATACTGTGTCATTCTTCTTATCATTATTTATGAAATTTCTTTGCTGCTATGACAGAATCTGCTCATGCCCTGACAAGTAGTCATTGTGCAGATGGAGCTACAGACAAGCTAATTATAATTCCAGCAGCAAAACCCTGGATCCAGACAATTTGTTGTGTGTGCTACATGGCTTTAGAGCCTAGATACGTGGCTTTACAAGCTGGGATCTTTTCATTACAAATAAGCCATTTATCCCACTGTGTATTTTATATTAAATGCCATGACAACTGGAGTGTTTTTTTTCAGGTTGTGTTGATAGATTTTATTAAAAAGTGACTCACTGCCATTAATGAGTCCTTAATTCTTCTGTGAGATGAACTGTGGAGTTTCAAAGCATTTACTTTGCTTTTATCATTTATTATATATTGTGATCCACATTTGATGCTTAGTTACTCATCTAAGTGGAACGGAACTTGACAAATTTGATCTATGATTTAGCACTTATGCTACTTAGCTGACTAACTTCTCATAATACAAAATGCTCTTGGATTCTAGAAAAAAAAAATAAAAACCGTCAGAACTAACTGAGAATTGTTGGATGCATTCTCTCCTTGCTGTGCAGGCATTCGGGCATTGCAGGCCCAGGATCCAGCCATCTCAAGAGGGTTGATCCTCTGTCTGTCTCCCTTTCCTATTTGCTTGCCTCTGTGAACGAAAGCTGCCATAAAAAAATTGAACTGCAAGCAGAATTACTTTTTTGAAAGCATATTACCGAGCGAGGAGCAAGATGTCCACAAGTTCAAGGCTGCTTTACTCTTTACTTTCATACTGGAAGAAGCAAGGGATGCCATCTATCCTTTCCTCTCCTGTTTGCCTATGTGTCTAAGTCTAGGAGGAAGACAAGGGAAAACAGATGAATGCTCAGGCTGTATCGCTTCGGTTTGGGAGAACAGAAGGCAAACAGTACAGAGGTAGGAAAAGCAGTGAGACTGGGAGAACCGCCGCCCATCCTGCAGAATTCATGGTGATCAGAACTGATGGAAGATATATGGAAATGGGCATGCTATGGGAATAGAGAAGGGGAGGATTTATTATGATCCAGCATGTATAAGGGATGTCAAAAAACGGTGCTGGTAGTAAGAAGCATCACAAGGAACAAAAATCACCTTTCAGTATATATGTATACGAGTATTCTCCCTACATTCTATATGTATACGATACATACATTCTATATGTATACGAGTAACTCCCAGGAAAGTTAAAAATGATACAGCCAAATTAGTTACATGGTATAAATTTTAAAGATCTTTTCTGTACTATCAGTACAGAAAAATCTCTAATCAGATGATTAGAGATTTTTGATCTCTTTAAATTAATAAGACTATGCAACAATCGTGGAGACTTTGAGTTGAAAATATGTTTATTTTTCAAATTAAAACATTATTATTTTGTTCTCTAATCATATTGTATGAATGAGACATTACAAAGAAATAGAAACCCTGCATTGTTAGAAATAGAAATCTCAGCTAAAATTGGAGGGTTAAAATGACAGGTCATGTGTAATGTTAAACCATGCAAATCAACTTCATTAATTTATTATTAGACATTCATTATTATGACTCTGCTTTTAAAAATAATTCTCTTTTTTTTTCTTTTTTTCTTTTTTTTTTCTTTTCACTGTTAAGCAATGGTCACAGGGAGAATTAATGAAAATCAGTGAATTATGAATGAGTAATTTGTATGGTCAAGAGACAAGAAATTCAGATCAGTACCTTCTTCCAGGAGAAAGAAGACCTAGTTTTTAACTAAGTTTTGTCAGTGCATTGTTCCATGATAAAGGTTCATTGGTTTGTTTAGAGGGAGTATTTAAAAGAAGACTCTTAGGTTTAAAACTATACCTAATGTAACTATACTCTCACAGTTAAGCTATAGAATTTAGCAGAGCTCACAGGAGAAAAACAAACTGAATTCACAGTATCTCAAAAGTATAGCTCAGAGAGAGAATTCCAGACTGATAAGACTCAAAAATCTATTTTCTCATGCACTTCAAAGCCAGCTTCAGTCTCCCTCACTAGCTGCCTTGGCTGTTATGTCAGAGCAGGCTGACTCAGAGTGTACTGTAGAAAACGTTCCCCTTCGCTACCGTTCTCATTTCACTGCACTAAGCAATTTGCGGGTTAGGTTTGCCAATAAAAAAAAAGTGTCACATGAAAATTCACTTCAAAAATCACCTGACCAGAAAAATAAATGATTGCCACCCACCCAGTGGTCTAATATGTGGGAAAAAGGCTGCACTGTTATGTATCACAGCCACATGGAGAAGATGTATGTAGATGCTTTTTTCCCTTAGACCACCTTCCCTCTCTCCTCGGGCTTTCGTAAGGCCCTCCCGGAGCAAAGCTCCATGGAAGCCCCACAAGGTTCATGTCTGTCAGTGCAGCACAGGGGCTCCATTTTGTTCATCCTACAGAAGAACAAATCTGTAGCCCAGGGGCTCACATGAGTTTGAGCAGGAGTGGGCCCATAGCTCTTGTGCATTGTTCTCGCAAGGCCTCTACTTCCACCCTACCCAGGAGGGTTGTAGCATCCCTTCATAGATAACTTTCTTACTAGATGCTACCAGTTCTTTCAGTGCCCACATTTCCTTGTCTGCTCTTGGCTCTTGTTTTGCCCTTCACAAAGTATTTTGCCTCTGAATGGTTTTTACTCATGAAGCACTGGGGAAGGAATATGTGACCTCTGTGCAAACTCCTCAATGCACCTTCATGGCAGCTGGGCAAAATTCAGCTTTTTGTTTTGTTCTTTTAAACTGGTCTGTTGAGAATGACAAGATGTGCAGAAAATGCCTATGGAGTTTCTTTTTTAATGGGCTAAAGTCCAGCCTTAATACTCAAGGATCTTCTGAAAGCCTAAGATATTTTAATTTCACAAATGGGTAAAACTAATTAAAGAACAGGTTACAAATTGCTTAAGCAATATTATTTGGAAATGTTTTTAATTGCAGTGTAATCATTAATTGGGGCTCTTTGATGATAACAAGAATCCTCTGACTTAGGAGATGGGGATTGATGTGAGGTACACAACTGACCATACCTATCTAGCTGTCCATACACAACTGACCATAACTATTCCCAAACAGCTTCATCTAGAAATGTGTGTATATTGAAGTATTTCCTGCTTGATCTTATAAATGGAAAAAGCACATATTCATCTAAAGAAAGGTTGGATTTCTTATCTCATGAATGGCTAGATAACATAGATTTGTAGCATCTTACTACTGAGGCATTTCTGATCTCACCTATCTACTTCCTACTATGACTCCCAGCAGTGTAGTCAGTTTCATAAAATCATGCTTTTTCTTAGTGTTGAATACTTGAAGAAAATTTACATTTCATTTTTTTCTGAATTTATAAATTTATAAAATTTATTTTGAAATAAAGCAGATATTTTTTGTTTAAAACAATAATACTGTGTTACCAAAGAGAAAAGAGACCTTAATAAAGCTCACATAACATGAAACATAAGCATTTTTATATACTGTTCATTAAAAATGCATTAAGAAAAAAAACCCTGCATAAACTACATTTTAATGTGATTTCTACATATTGTCTACCCTTACAAAAACTTACCATTTTGTGTATTATAAAGTTTTATTAGTTCATGTTTCCGAAAGACTCTGCAATTGGTTTATTGAAAGACTAAACTGAGATGTTTCAGCTTCATTGTTTTATTTAAGAAGCACAAGGCCACAAAAAGAATCAATGTTTCTGATTTATGGAAATTAATTGTATTTATGTTGTAACTTTTTGCCACATGCATCTGTATGTATAAACTATTATCGCTGTCTAGTTTGCCCTTTAGTTTCATGAGAATAGAACAAAAGCTATTTTACTATAATGAAGTCATAAAACTAGTAACGAAAAGGAGGAGGAACTGTCTGCTGAGGAGGATTTACAGTACATTCATAATGTGGACAAGGATACAGATAGGGGCCTCGTTGACTTCATGACCAGTGTTTGAATTTCAGTAAGGGTAATTCTGCAGTGAGCATGAGTGTCATGGACACATAGAGAGTACCCAATTGGCTACAAGGGTCCAAGTTAGTAAACCTGAATAATTGCAAAAACTTGCACAATCTGCAACATTTTGTGTTGAGGTACACTGTGGTCTTGCCTTTGCACTCAGGAAATTGGAATAAAAATTATACAGCTGTAAGAGCTGTTCAAGACATTTGAATGGAAGATAAACAAAACTTTGTGAACATTTTTGTGGAAGCAAAATTAGGTGAATCATCTGGCTTTTCACCTGAGAAGTTCAAAAAGGTTTGTTTGCATCCCTGTCCCCTCTCCCAGTCTCCTGAAAGCTAGATAAATCACCATCTCATCGTGTCCACATTTCTGCAGAATAATAGATGACCGTCTTCAATTAAATGATTAACTTTTAAACGAATACAGTAAACTCAGCTGAAAATTATCTTTGCAGTTAAATTTGTAAAACTATAAAAATTACTAGGGATGGAAATAGCAAAATGCTCAAAAAACTCAATTTCTGACTTGAAAAGTCCTTTAGACAACTAGCTCCCTCAGTAGATGCTGAAATGCTTAGAGAATTCTGGATATTTGTAAAAATTCAGAGAGGTAGATGAAGTACAGAGTAATGTCTGAGTCTGAGGATCATTTCAGTTTTGCCTAGATTCCTAGCATTTTGAAGATATGTTCTGCCTGGAAAATGTGGTGGTATATGACAGATTCTATCATATTTATATACAGAAAGTGTGTTTTATGATGGAGAAGAGGAAACAAATGTGCAGCTGAAGAGAGGACAGGCTGGCTTTGGCTGGAAAGATTTTTTTCAGTGTGTGATCTGTAGCTCGAATGAACTCCTACCTCACTGTATCATGTCTTTGAGGATATTGCAAGAGACACCAGAACCACTAAGCCAAAGGGAAAAGCTCCAGTGTTATTTAAACAAAAGTAAATATCCCTAGCTACTGTTATCTTGTTGCCTTTAAGATCTCAGCTGATATCAGATGCCCTGATGGACTCTTAAATTGGAGGAGAAGATCAGACTTCTTAGAAACATGACAGCTGTCAAAAAATCCTGACTGAAGGCTGCCATCCTCATCTGCCTCTGTGCTATGTAACAGAGGAAAAGAGAGCTTCCAGCTTGCCTCCACCTCTGAGTCTGCATGGAGACCAAAAAAGGAGTTATGAGAACAAAGCCATTTTGTAAAGATCCTCAAACCAACCTTCAACTGTGTTAAATCCTGTATCTTTCGAGAATGTTAATGAAATGGAAGGTAGAAATAGTGCTGTTGAGACAGCTGAAGCAGCTGCCTCTCCAAGGAAGGACATTCTCACAAAGTCCTTCATCCCTGAGTGAGATAAACCTTCTTCATCCCGTTGGGAGGCACCAGCACAAGTGCACAAGCCATAGAAACAACACGCAATTCACATATGTGCATGCTGTCGTATAGATACTATGGGGCAGAAGAAGGGAAGACATTGCAGCACAAAAGCAAAAGATGGAGCGAAGGAAAGGATAAAAATGAAAATCTTTGGTCCCCTTTGACTTCTCTCGAGAGTTTCAGTGATCCTGACCTCTTGAAATTCTCATTTTCAGAATCAGAATGAACATGTTTTCAGTACTATCAGTACTTCCTAAAATATTATTCTGCATTTACAGTGAAAGAAATTGTAGAAATACAGATTTAGAACAGAAAATGCATCAAAATATAACAACAAAGCAAATCCATTATTACCACTGACCTGCAGAGAAGCCGTCTGTTTAATGAATTATGCTATAATAATTGAAAGAGTAATTTCTATTTTATTAAACACAAGAAATATTTTATGTATTGTATTGTGTGGAAAATAGCTAGGATAATTAACAATCAAATTGCCAAAAATAAGTATACAGTGAATATTATCTTTCAGTAGCCATGAAATTAATACAGAAACTTCTCTTTCAAGTAAGTATTCCCTGAGCAACTACACTTAAATATTATGCTTTTACTCCCATTACAAATAATCAAAGGAAAATTTGTGTTTTGGAATTTGTGATGTTCCGTTATGCAGTGGAAGAAATAATCAATTGCTCATAAAACACAGGCTTTACAATGAATTGCAGTAGCACCTACCTTAAAAGAAAATGAACCATGCCACTTCAAATAAAGTGTGAAAAATTTTGTTTAACCATGTACAGATTTTATATGTACTGGTTCAATGATATATCAGGTTATTTCCCTCAGTGAAGGTTGTTCTTGTACTCTCATCCTCATCAGCCAAGGCAGAAAATGAATATTTAAATTGATATGGTTACACATTTGCGACTTGGTTTAAGCAGGTGATTTTATAATAACTTTTCCTTAGTTTTAGCATAGATATTTGCACTGAAATTTAACACATCAGTAAACACACATTTTTTTTTCTTTGTAGTAGTGACAGGGAATATCTCCTGTGTATGCCATCTGACATTCCAGTAGAGGGTTACAACTCTGTTTCTGTTAAAAGATATATATTGTTAATCTCAGAATTTGACTCTAAAATATATATTCAGGTTTTACATACCTTTGGATCTTTGCTACCTTGCAATAAGATAGTAGTCTCCTGGATTACTAATATAGTCTTACAGTATATATTGTGTCGTTGGGTCTTATTTAATTTTATTTAATTACAGTGTATATCTAAAAAGTAAAATGAGGAAGATATTTCATAAGAAAAGACAGCTGAGGTACTTCCCTAGATGGAAAGAAACTGAATTATATAGAGACATCTTAGCAATACACAGATCCATTTTTTCTCAAAATTAAGAATCTGAAGAGGACATAGAATTTAAATAGCTGTTTGTGCTTTTGGTATATTTTAACTACATTTTAAGGACACTATTCTACTTTTTCAGCTCTTCTGCTAATAATCTGGAAATCTTTTCTGAGATCACCAGGGAACTCAGCCAGGATTTAAGACAATCGTATTTTCAAAAAAGGATACTATTTTCAGAAGTTTCAATAATCTGTAGAGAAAAATGTGGGCATGTATGGATCCAAACACATGTGGCAGAAAGACAGAGGTGCATATGTGTGTGTACGTGTTTGTTTGTGTATTTGAAACATTTTGTAGATTTTATAGGTCAAATGGTGCTCCTTTCGGAGTAACAGAAGGGAGAATCTCAAGCAGGGAAGGGTATGAAGTCCAGCACGGCACACCTCGTATCACATTTCTTGCCCAGAGTCTGGCCAGTCTGTCCTGAAATCACAGAATCACAGAATGGTTAAGGTTGGAAGGGACCGCTAGAGATTGTCTAGTTCAATGCCCCTGCTCCAGCAGGGACACCTAGAGCACGTGGCACAGGGTGGCATCCAAGTGGGTTTGGAAGATCTCCAGAGGAGACTCCATAACCTCTCTGGGCAGCCTGTTCCAGGGCTCTGTCACCCTCACAGGAAAGAAGTTCTTTCTCATATGGATATGGAACTTCCCACATTTCAATTTGTACCTATTACCCCTGGTCCTGTCAGTGGCCACCACCGAGAATAGTTTGGCCACATCCTCCCTACATTCATCCCTCAGGTACTTGTACATGTTGATCACATCCTCTCTCAGTCTTCTCTTCTCTAGGCTAAACAGGCCCAGCTCGCTTAGTCATTTCTCAATAAGAATTGAGTCCAGTCCCTTAATCATCGTTGTTGCTCTACGCTGCACCATCTCTAGAAGCTCCACGTCCCTCTTGTACTGGGGAGCCCAGAACTGCACCCAATACTCCAGGTGCGGCCTCCAGGTGCAGAGTTCAGGAGAGGGGCAGGTTCCCCTCCCTCGACCTGCTGGCCACATTCCTCCTGATGCAGGCCAGGATCCCATTGGCCTTCTTGACCACAAGGGCATACTGCTTCCACTTGTTGTCAACCAGAACTCCCCAGTCCCTCTCTGCAGAGCTGCTTTCCAGCAGGTCAACCCCTAATCTGTACAGGTGTCCAGGGTTATTCCTCCCCAGGTGCAGGACCCTGCACTTGTTCTTGTTGAATCTCATGAGGTTCCTCTCTGCCCAACTCTCCATCCTGTCTAGGTCTCTCTGAATGGCAACATAGCCCTGGGGAGTGTCAGCCATTCCATCCAGTTTGGTGCCATCTGCAAACTTGCTCAGAATGTACTCTGTGCCCTTGTCCAAGGCACTGATGAACAAGCTGAAGAGCACTGGGCCCAGTACTGACCCCTGCAGGACACCACTGGCCATAGGCCTCCAGCTAGACTTGGCCCTATTTATCACCTCCTCCTGAGCAATGCCATCCAGTCTGTAAGGATGACCAGGAAGAGGATGTTGATGTTGTCACTGCTTTCCAGCAGCTCACTGGTGTTCTGCAGTGCTCCCACAGCGGTGGCATCTGGGTCCCTGGGTGCAGGAGACTTAATCAAGCAGGAACACAGCTGAGGAAACGGTGGAGCAGTCGGCCCAGAAGTGACAAAACTTTTGAAGTTTCTTGGGCTGCTGAGGGTAGCACATTGCTTCAGCATTTGTATCTCCTTAGTAATTTACAAGTTATCAGCACACTTTGTTATTCATTAGTATATTTTGAGAAATAAATGAATTCTTCTTCATTAACCCGTAGAAAAATTGCTATATGATTTAACATTATACAAAAAATCATTGGTAATTGAATTTAGAGATTCATTAGAGCATTCTGTTTTCAACTATCAGCTGGAAATGTGACACAAAGTTCAAGGATCCATCGTACCAAGCATGCTAAGTGCATATAACAATAGGATAATACCTTCCCTAAAGAATTTATAATTTGAGATTAAATCAGAGAATGAAACAGTGCAAGCCTAGGGTTACAGCTAGCATTGCATCCAACAGAGCATTGTAAATCAAAGAGGAATTCATTCTTGGAATGTAGGCAGGACAAATACTGTCAAGACATATTTCTCTCATGTAAATGTGTACACAGACAAATGAAGTAAGAATATGCTGAATCAAGGATTTGGACCATATAGATTTCTGATTTTTCTAACGTAACTGTATTTTCCTTTTCTTGTCCTCAAAGGACTGCTTTTCCTAAGAGCCAGCACTAAGTTGTTTTTTTTCGTAATTCCCTACTCAGACATGTTTGTTATCAAGAAGTCTAACAGATGTGAAAATTGAAGATGACAAAAATGTACTACCCTCTCTCTGCATAAGCAACAACAGTAAACATTTCATAGCAAACTGTCTATAATGAGTAAGAAATATTCTAGATTTTCTGAACTTCTTGCATGTTGACTCACATAGCTTACCTTCAGAAAAGTTACTTATACCATTAATAAACAATAAAATGTAATCGTACTTATCCATCCAAGATTCCAGCACTGCCTCTCCTCCATGACAACAGAGACCTCCAAACTTTGTCAGGTATATACTAGAAAAAGGAGACAATTTTAACAGTTCTGCAAATTCCCACAAAGACTTCTGGAGCATAGGCTCTTTTCTAACAAATTAATTTGGCTGAAAGAGATAGTTTACATGACAGAATCTATCACTGATGTTTGCCTCGGCAACTACTAGCAACCCAGAAGTGACACTTGGTGTTTCTAGGAGATATAGGCTCTTCCAAAAATAGTTTCATCTCATTTTTAGATAGCTTTCTAATATCTGTGCAATGAATGATCCTTGAAAGGGGTCCTCTCTCTTTCTGAATGAGAGGACTATTTTAAGACCATATATATTCCCTAGAAAGACCACATATATTCCCGAGAAAAGACATGCAGTGTTTGACATTAAATACAGAAAAAAATGGAAAAATAAATTACTTGCATTTAGAAAGTATTTAATGATCACAGAATTTAGCCTTTCTCAATTACTATCCTAGAATTTTTCTACATCTTTATGTTTTCAATTGTACTATTCTATTGTATTTTCATTAAAGGGAAAAAAATGTTCATCAGCACAGAATAAATGAAATACACTTATTTTACAGTCAATGAGACCCAGTACATCAGTGCATAAGTACTTACACTCACAGTGAATGCCAGATACCAGTGGGACCACTTCTGTCAGTAAATGTTGGCTGCTGGATTAGGTTTTAATTTCTTTGCAATATGTTTGCTTCATTTATCACATCACACTATGCACTCTATAAAACTATCTAAGGAAAACCAAGGAAAAGTAGTCCTTACAATTGTTTCCTCAACGGTAAATCCCTTGACTTAGGAAAACTAATTTCAAGATTCTTTTTTCCACACCTGTTCAATATCCTATACTGCACAGAGATTTCCCAGAAGTCACAACAACTTTGACAATAATTTTTGATAATCTAAAGTGGAGAAGAGTTCAGTTTAAAGTGCCTGACATAGCAAAAGGGAGTAATTAATTCATTCTGCTTGTTGTGAACTGGCATTGTCTTAGTGTGCTGTAGGAATGCTCTCTCCACTCTGTTGTAACACCATGATGGTTTCCACTCTTGACCAAATACAGATACTTTTTTTTCTCCCAATCCAGAGAGAATCTTGCATATGACATTACATATGCACTGCACACTGATAAAAATCATTCAATTTTCCACCCTTAGTTTTAATTAAATTCTCCTCCACCTGGGTTATCTCACTTTTTTCTTCATTTCAAAAAAAAAATGTTCGTTTTGTTTTCACTGAAAATAGAGACCATCTTTCTTGTTAAAATACCTCACCTGTTTTTCTTTACTCATGCTATTTAAATAAACATTTGCAACTCAGAGTGGATGATAAATGTCGCTAAAGATGAAGGAGAAGTAAACTGCATCCCACTCACCTATAATAAGTCTAAAAATACCCACATCTATCCATATGAATTAAAGGTCAAAAAAGCCAATAGAAAAGATTATTTACTTCTAAAAGGTACAAAATAATGATTTACTCATAGCATTTCTCATGAAAGAAACCACACAAGAGAAACTGATTGCAACACTTGATACAAGAATCTGGTTGCTTGATGAGCGTGTGGCTAGTGAATGTTCTGAAGGACCGCATAGTCCACTCTATGATATATCTGTACTAAGAATAATTATATTGGCCAGGGAGAAACCATGCAAGGGTCAGGGATAACGGTGGAATCTGAGTAGGGAAAGCTGAACTCTGCCCAAGTTTCCTCAGCCCTTGTTTAGGTAATGGATATACCCGTGTTGTTTCATCAAGAGCCAGGCAAAGCACTGTGACTGCTGGAGATCCTATTGGGGAATGCCTGCAGAAGAGAGGTAGCATGCACACATAAACCCGTGAAGCAGAAGGGACAGGATATGGCCAAATTTTTCTCTGCCTGTCTATCTCAGATTCTTTAGAAAAGGCCCAACTTACCAACTTACTTTTTGACCAGAAAGAATTCTGTAACCTTTAAACTTAGTAAGACTCAACAGAATGTATTTAGAGGTGGCATATATTTGGGTATGCAGAATGCCCCTCAAATGCTGTTCCACAAATCTACCAGTCTTGCTGTACTGTTACTGTTTCTTGGATTGAAACTCATTCCAATATATCTGGCTTGTCATTAATGTATGAAGCATCAGATCCTACATATTATCACCAACTACTTTTTGCATTTTATTTGTTACTTATCATATTTATTCCAAGACTCTAAAATATATTTTTGAAACTCTTTTAGAGTTAACTTGTTTCTTATTGAAAATGCACATTTTGTATTGTCCTTAGATAGAAAATTTAGCAAAAAATTTAAAGATTACCTTTACAGAACAACCAGAAATTCCTATATAAAATAACACTTTATATTAATATCTTGCTTTTACTATCAAAATTCAACAGTCAAGTTCGTATACTCCTTGTAAAATTTCTCTGCATATTAAGGATTCTACACTATTGTGATTTGATGTTGCAAAGACATTGAAAATGACAGACCCCCCATGACAGACCCCATCCATGTCCGTAGCTCATATCTGTCAGCACTCTGCTTTCGGAAGAATCTTGGAAAACTTGCACTTCTCACTGTGGAAAGCCAGACATGCAGAACAGGTTTAATCTACCTCTAAAAGTCACTGCACATCAGTTTCTGAAGGAATCCTTAAGGCTGTCTTGACCCACAGAACCCTCTTTCCTAGCAAGCTCACATGCTCCCCAACAGATGCTGGGTTCACAGGTTTACCAACACAGTGTATATTTCCTGGGGACACTTGCACAGGCACACAGCTACTTTTTGCATGATGAGCTGCTTGCTCACACCCTCTCTTTGCAAAGATGTCCCATGCCACTCATGTGAAAGGATCCCTCATATGCAGCACGGTCCAGCAGGAAGATGAGGCTGAGAATACAACAGACAGAGTGGGAAACTCAGTGGTGGTACCAGCAAACACCTTGGGCACCTAGCACCATAAACATGCCCACACTCAGAACTCCCTTCACTCTCTTTCAGCTCTGCACTGCGCAACACTCAGGTTGCTCTCCTGTTTTCCCACATCCCACATGTCCTCACCTGCCCTGATCCAGCTAGGTAGAGCAGGGACACGTGGCTGGATGCCAGCCCTTTTCCCCTCACTAGTCAGATCGCTTGCCAGAATGCAGACAGAGAAGAAAACACTACTTTGTTATGTCAACAGATTAAATCTTGAACTGATTTAATAAAAAGGATTATGTAAAACTGACTAGTCAGAGTCCATCCACGTCAAGTATGTGCAAGCACATGGTACATTTAGATCAGCTGATGTGGCCTCTGAAAGTATCATAATTCAACTGTAAATTTTTATAAGATTAGGCAATCCATGAAACTGCACTGCAAATATACGAGACAGAAGAACAGCAGAAAACTGCTAACAAATACGATTCACAGAAAGTAACAAGCTAGAGCTACAGGCAGTGGGAAACAATGCAAGCTATCATAACTACATGACAAAACTGCTACCTGGTTTCATTAAAACTATTCAATTCTTTTGTCCAAAAAAGCAATTATATTTTTTGTATCACAGACAAATGCTCAAAAGAAAAACAGAGTTTATGAAATAAAAATACACAGCAAATATAGTAGGGCAACTCTGAAATTTACTTGACCTATGTAAATCTTACATAGAATATTTTTTCACATATCCTTATTTTTGAAAGGCAATTTGAAAACAAATGGAATGAATATGAATAATCACAGCAGTAAATACAGGTCAAAAAACTTATGTCTTCAGCATAAAAGTAATTAGTATAAGCCCACTTAACTTTATGCCATGTGCAACTGAAACTGCTGAAGGAGGTCAATCCCTAGGAAAGTGAACAGAAAACAGTAGAATTCCTATCTTGATGTGCTTTTAACATAAACAATATTTAAATACTCATCTTGATTTAGAGAAGTTCTGAAAACAAAATGACACAAAATGAAAAAAAATCCTTTTGAGAGAGAATTAAATCAATTACATTAGCTCCTTAAGTATTTAAGTATTTATAGGAACAGTTATATCATGTGTGAAAGACTGAAATAAGAAAAATAAAGTTATGTGGTGTTTAAATAACTAGGTCTAGATATTTGCAGCTGTGAATAGCTGGTTGCTACTCAAAAACAAACAAACAAAAGCCCTGAGGGTAAATTATTTATTAAAAAGTGACCTGGTTTTGACCTTAAACATTCAAAGGATCTTGTTTCATGGATCATTTTAAACAGATTTTTATTTAGTCTTCAAATCCTTTAGGGTAAGCAGAAGGAAATTTTACAGCCATACTTGTGTGAAATGTGCAAGTTTTAATACTTTTTGCTAGGAGTGGGTAATGCAAAAGCCATGCCACAATCAGACTGCTTCATAAATACACGTGAATGAAAATGATAGAATAGATGATCTTCCAGAAAATATAATTTAGAAAGTTATATCATAATGAATCTTAGAGTAAAGCCTCTTGTTTAGCAAGTGAACCGGACGTGTTTATATCAAAAAATATATTGACTTTTAAGAGGCTATTACTTTTGCTCAACTTGCAAATCTAGCTGGAAGTGATTAATGAACTATTTTATTTCAGAGACAGTCAGGAAGGAAATAGCTCATATTAGTACCTCTCTATTAATAAGTCTATTTTAGTGACCTGAATTGAAAATGCTATATATGTGTTTTATGTGCACCTTTTACTGTTAAATTTTATGAACCAGAATGTATATAAGCAGTAATGAAATGTACCTGCCATAGAGTGAGATAAATGTAAGGGCTATTCTCATTTCATTTTATCTTATATGCCCTGTTTGTTACTCTCTTATCAGTAGCTCATTTTGCTGATCTGCATAGAATAGTCCAAGAAAGGCAATATATTTCTAACTGTGACTAAATTAAGCCTTTGAATTTTTAGTACTTTTCTCCTTGAACACAATACATAAGGACAGACTTTTCAATAATCTTATTATTCGGTACGGAAATAGGCTAGTGCTACTGCAGTGTCTGATATTTTAAACTTCCAATTAGTGATTGCAGTTTCTGCATATAAATTTTCAGAGTAATTGATCTGCAGCTACATTTATCAAACAAGAAGCAGAAATGCTGCACGCCTTTCAAGGATCCAGATTTTAAAGTTATTATACCTGTAAATGATACTATTTACTGAAATCTGCTTATGCCATTGCATGTTATGAATTTAGAACATTTTGTGCTTCTGTAAGATAAATTCCTTTCTAAAATCGCTAGGAAGCCAACTAGAATACCTCAGATGATAGTTTAAACCATTATTCATTTCTCCATTTGAATTTACATGGCTGGATTCAACACAAGTTAGATTGTGCTAATATTTTTCTTCCATCAGGATTTGACTTCTTTCTGAAATTACGGAGTTTAATTTACGCCTACAACCTGGCAAGTACCAAGCACTTTAAAATTCTCTCATCCTTTTTCTCTCAGACACTCACAGACCTAATCTCTTAGCAAGGAGATGTAAAAGTCTCGATTATGGCTAAGCGTCTGTATGAGTCAGTGATGAGAAACCTCAATCTGTAAAAACAGGAAACTCCTATTTATAGCATTAAGTATTCAAATGCGGAACACCTTGTGCTTTTGGAAGTGATCCTGCTAACTTGGGAGGCAGAACTATTCCTTGAAAAAAATCTTCTGGGATGATTTATGTTTTTTTGCTTGTTCGTTTTGTTTTGTTTTATTTTTTAATCAAAGCAGTAAAATAAAATATGACATTTCTTACTTTAGGGTTAAAATATGAAAATTAATACTAAGAAAAAAAAACACAAGTAATGAACATCTTTCTGGAACATTGTTTAGCATTTGTCTTTATATGCAGGCTTTGCTAAAGCAATAATCAAAGTAGACTTCAGAGACCCTGTGACAAACAGTTGATCTATTCATCTAAAAAAGAAAAGCTAGCAAGGGCAGGAGGTTGGTATAGTGGGTGCCGTACTGACAAAGAGGAATAATGGAGATTAAGTTGCTAAACACAGGAAGACTGTGCTTTTGAAATAATTAAGGGACAAGAACCTCTGTATCAGAATGCAGTTTGCGATTAAGGTTCAGAATGTTTTGAGAAATGGGAACAATCTCTTTAGTAAATGTTTTGAATAGTGTAACTTGTTTTCACATCTGTACAAAATAGCAGTAAAGACCTAAGGAGTAAAGCTTTGTATTGACCTAGAGGATACCATTCACTGCCAATACCCTGTTGTGGGCAAGCACGTGATAGCATCGGGTCACTAGAAAAAGTATGTTGGAACTATGCCTTGCTGAATAACCTGGTCGAGTCTTTGTTAGTGATTCAAGCCTTTAAAACAAGATTAGAAATACTAGTTGACTAATATAACAAATATATATATCAACAAGCATTACATATATATTATTACATATTTATTATTTATATATACAAACATTATATACAGAGGAAGAAGTCCTTTCATTCCCTTCTGGGGTAGGATTGTTCACATCACCCTTAGTATGATCATGGTGATTGTTGCTTTTTTTTGAAATGTGATTCATGACTCACATGCCATATACCAGATGCCAGGGATCTTCTTTTCACTTCATATATAGATGATCATAAACTGTTGGGTATTCTTTTGTTTGTTTGCAATTCAGTGCCTTTTTGTTCACTTGTACTGCCTTCTTCTGAGCAATCATCACTGACCGCTAGAAACTGGAGAAAGGACAGCGGTGTCTGTTGGGAGAAGATTTGAAGTGGAATAGTGTCCTGGATACGTGAGTATTCTGATCTTGCACATACAGACAGGGTCACACTGATCCCCAGATTCAAACTGCAGAAAAACAACAACAAAAAAAGACCAGTAAGAAATAGTAATGTGCAAAAAGTTCAATGCAGAAGAAAGGTTTATATTGCAGTTTTCTGTCTCTTTCCCTGAACTATACAGAATGCTTCAAATGCAGACTACCAGCTTCCAGTTCAGTCTACTTATTCTTTTCTAAATCTAGTTCTTATTCTTATCAAAGTGTCTGGGCATTGAACATACTGAGTGCATGAATTA
Organism: Crypturellus soui; assembly: GCA_032275445.1. Lineage (NCBI taxonomy): Eukaryota > Metazoa > Chordata > Aves > Tinamiformes > Tinamidae > Crypturellus > Crypturellus soui. Next base: position 162,427 of record JAUBNY010000223.1, on the reverse strand, counting down.
ATGCTTTATTTCCTTTGACTAGGTGACCTTATGTCCTTAAACTAGGTGCAACAAGTCAATCTCTTGTAATCTGTACCCAACTGATATATGAGTATGCTAATAAATACTAGAGGCAAACTGCTGAAAGCATTACCTTTAAGACCACTCCTGCATTTCTTAGTGCTTGTGAATGATGAGGACTCAAGGTATTTTAAAAAAATAATGGTTCCAAGTATGTGGTCTTTCTTAATTCAGTCTAAAAAGAATTACCTTCAAATTTACAAGTAATGTCAGCTATAAAATATATCTTTTACTTCCCCTCCTCAATTGTTGTGTAGTGTTGTTCTAATGCTCTGAAGCAATAAATATGTTTCATTCAGTTATATTTGCACTTCATTGATGGCTCAAATAACATTTTCCTCTAGCTGTTCTGAAACAGGACACTGAAATAGGATGCTTTCCTAAAATATAGTTTTACCATGTGTTCATTTTTTAAGTATAAGTACTAGGCCTGTGCTCACTGTTTTATAGAGGGCTGAGCCATGAACCTAATGTGTTATCTTCTGATTTTAAAAGCTTTAGGGCATGTGAGTTCTTTTAGCATAGAAGACACTACATTAAAGGTTCTATTTATTGCCAGAAAATATAACAGGTTTTTATAAGTAACATCTTCACAAAGTTCTCTTTTCTTTGCAAATGTAATCTAAATTAGAATTGGGCGCAAATTTTGTGTGTGTATTTTTTTTCCCCCAAAAAAAGTCACACTTCTTATTATGTTTTTGTACCCTTTGTGTGGATATAAAATTATGAGATGGTTAACCATTATGTTTGTATGGAATTACTTTCTTCTGATGAAAGTGCCCTGACGTATTTGCACAGCTGAAATGATGACTGGACAATAGCCTGAGAATGATGGATTTGTGTGCATCACACGGAACACGAACCAGTATAAATTCAGCTCTGGAAAATAAGCTGTCACAGACAGTTCTCTGCATACCTGAGGCTTGCTTGTTTGGTTTATCCAAATCTCAGCCGTGCAGATGTCTCACTTTGAAGTTTCATCTGCATTTTATTTTGCTGTGTAGTTCTATGGTTTCACTTGCAATTCTGGCATGGTATGACTAGAACTTAAGGAAAAAATTCTTAACAGTGAGGGTGACAGAGCCCTGGAACAGGCTGCCCAGAGAGGTTGTGGAGTCTCCCTCTCTGGGGAACTTCAAAACCTGCTTGGACGCAATCCTGTGCCACGTGCTCTAGGTGGCCCTGCTGGAGCAGGGGGGCTGGACTAGATGATCTCTAGAGGTGCCTTCCAACCTTAACGATTCTATGATTCTGGAGTCTCAGTTTACACCTGCTCACTATGGGTTGCACTAAGTCAGTGCATATTTATAATCAGAGCAGCACATGTTAATAGGTAGTAAATGGTAGCTGTAACTTTTGCTCCCAGGATTGTATAGTAATAAGTGTTCATCTGTGTTTGTAAACTTGTGTTAGTCCTTAAATTAGCTAAATACTGAAGAATCTGGGAAATACTAAGTTGGAAATTCTATCTGGAGAGATAGCAGGAAAACAGGGTATGATAGTCCTGTGTATTCCTTTCTTGCTACTGACACAGGAAACTCTGGAGTGTCTTGTCTAAGCTGCACAGTTTCAGTCATGGATATACAAAAGTTTCATTCAGATATCCAGAAGCCCAAATGAAGACCTCAATTCTCACTGATTCCTTGTCACTTGCAAACCACATTTAGGTTCACTCTGAACTGTAATAAACAGAATTTTTAAAATAAAATAGGGTACTTACTTGCATCCTGCAATCTTATTCCTTTCATTGGTTTGATGAGTTTTTTTTTTAAGTGGGATTCTTTCTATTGCACTTTGAATTAATTGCTGAGTCTAAGTTTAGATTCAGCTTCTACAGCCAAAGACCCTTTCCTGTGGACACAGAGCTGATGCAGTACTGAATAGTTCTCTGATAAATGGATGCTGACCATTCTACCATCTCTTCTCTTCTCTTCTCTTCTCTTCTCTTCTCTTCTCTTCTCTTCTCTTCTCTTCTCTTCTCTTCTCTTCTCTT
>JAUBNY010000223.1:134775-152177 GCA_032275445.1 Crypturellus soui | reverse complement strand
CAGGCTGCCCAGAGAGGTTGTGGAGTCTCCTTCTCTGGAGATCTTCAAGACCCACTTGGATGCAGTCCTGTGCCAGGAGCTCTAGGTGGCCCTGCGTGTGCAGGGGGGTTGGACTAGATGACTTCTAGGGGTCCCTTCCAACCTTAAGCATTCTATGATTCTATGATTCTAAATCATAAAAAACAAATGAGCTTTTAATAATGAACATAATCACAAATGTGCCGGTTCAGTCCAAAGTGTGTCTAGACCCATATTCTGTTTCCAGAAGTGATGGAAAATGATGCTGAGACAGAGTGCAGGGCAAGAACAGGGCAAGCATATACTGTTCATTCCCTCTTCTCTCTACTTTTTCTTCTGTAATACTGTTCCGTTTTGTGACTGTGTCCAGTTTTGTATTATCTCTAATACAATAAATATGCTTTCAAACTGATGTCCAGCAGAGTGCCACTAAAATGACTGAAGAGATAGAACATGCAGCATTAAAACAGAAGACAGAAGGACTGAATTTGTTCTTTCTGCAAAATACTAAAGGATGATTTAAATCTTCTATCTAATGACAAAAGGAGCCAGACTTTTTTCAGAGGCGCACAGTTAATCAACCAGGAATAGACAACAGTCACAACTTGCAACAGGAGAAATTTCATCTAGACATAAGGAATATATTTTTATCATCATTTTATAAGTAGTTAAAGCTGTTCTACAATGACTTAGGTAGTAGTTCCATAGCTCAGCTACCCACTTGCTCAAAGAAACAGTCATTTGGCTGTTTTTTAACTTTGTTCCGAATTGCTTCATGTGGTGTCTTGTTCTTATGCTGAAAGACAGGGGAAACAATCAAGCCCTATCCACTTTTTCCATATTACTCCTGGTTGTATGGACTTCCAGCAATTTTCTTTTCAGACTGAAGGTTCTTACCACAGTTGTGTTCATGAAAAGAAAGCTCATCCTGATGCTGTTATCACATATCTGTTATTCTGTGATTCTCTATGCAATTAGCAACCTTATGATCCTACAAGATGGTCTTGCATCTATAGTACCTACTTCAGACAGCAAACATTTTTGTGTGTAGTTGTTTGCAGAGTTCTGAAGAATGGTAACAGCACTTCACCTTGTTTGCCAATAATCCAGCTCTTTTCTCCTTAATAACAGAGTACGATAAAAGATTACTATGGCAGCTTTTCATCATCTCCTCGTTACTCATAGTAGTTATGTTGTACTTTGATCTGCTAGTGGTTGCACTGTGGTTGTGTGCAAAACAAACAAACCTGACAGACTATGGATGTATGGAACAGTTCTACTCACTTTCCAAACCTGGAAGAAACGCCATCCAGTAATTCCTTCAACAATTTTCTGTACTAAATAGCCAAATACAATATTTTGTTCTCTTTGCAAGTGTACTTCCTCAGAAAAGAAGACTGCTTCACAGAGGGCCTCATTCAGCACCTTTGGTTCCAGCAGCAACAGAGCCAGCCTTTGTGATCTGCCTATCAGCAAATTAACAGCAAGGCTACTCTAGCTTTAGGGATTTTCTGCAGTAACATTTAACCGATCTTTCAATTAATTCCAGAAGGAAATTTTATTTATGTGTTTATCTTGCAGTCTGATACACAATTTACAGTCATTTAAACTGACGGTATCTTTTTTCATCATTTTATTTTATTCCTTTATATACTACTAATGCTGGTTCATTTAAATATGCTTCTATTACTTTCTTTTCTTTGAATTTTTAGATCTTACTCTAATAAGACTAATGCAATAGGCCTGCAAGGAAAACAGTATAGCTATTATGTTTTTTCCAGTATAATATCCCTGCTAGTATCTTACTGAATTTGCAAAACTTATTTGTTTTTACCCCTTGCTTCTGTGAAGACAATTCATTGATTTGTATACAAAGATGTAGAATCTTAGATTCCTCCCTTCTAAATTAAGGCATATTGCTGAATCACATACATATAGGGGCTTAGTCAACCTGTTTTCCTTCTGTAGTCAGTGGAAAGACAGAAGTATCTTCTATTCTCTCCAGAATATGCAATGGCCTTTCCGAGACCTCAGTTTCTTTCAGAAGATTACATGTAATGAATCTGGAGTGGAGTTCACTTGCCGAGGGATTTGTCTTCCATGCAAGAACATATGCAATTGCAGCCAATGTTGTGACATTCTGGAATTGCTTTCACTGTAGGATTCTTTGTACAAAGTCCTCAAATAATTACTGCAAAAACAGCTCTTAAGTATAAAATAAACTGTGCCACGCCAGGATTTGCCACATTCCTATGTGCATGGCAGATAGATTTCATCTCATCTACAAAAGACAACTGTGTATATTTGGGTGTGTCACTTTAGTCTCTCTTTATAATTAATAGACTCTCTTTATAATTAGAATTAGATATTTAAATATGCTTTTTTTCTCAGTACATAATTAGTTGGACAGATGACATTTATTTTATTTTTTCTAATGTTTTCTTCTGAATCATTCTGAATCTGTATTTCCAGTCACAAAATATGAAACATGATTTAGGTAGATAGAAACTTTCCTCTCCATCTCACTTTAGCAGAACAATTTGTTTTCCCCTAAAATAACCATCTCTTTCCAAGAACAGATCATAAAAAGAAGACTTATATGATGAGATTTTTCACCTTCTTTGGAACAGAAGGCATACTAGCCCCTTAGCACAGAAATAAAAACAGGAATTCTCGGGAATTGCTTATTTTACTTAAATAAGACTATTAAATGAAAACACATCAAGCTTGATGTTCTATTCTACATTTTTAGAGTGGAAAAAAGGAGAAATATTTAAAATTAAGCACTCAGCCTTTCTTTATAATAAAATGCCAATTATTTGCTAATAAATACAACAAAAAATCTCACTCATGCTGCAGTTCTCTGTGAGTGGTTAACCATAAAAATGAAGCATGATAAAATTAGAGCAGAGATTCAATTAGAAGCTCTTGTTTGCATATGAAAAAAATTCAGCTTCATTGAGCTGCTGTTTGATTTTATAGTGGTATGTTTAGTAAAGGACTATCACAACATTGAAAGTCAGTATAAAATTGGGACCTATTTATATATTGGTCCATAGAGCAATTTTTGAGGATCCCACACCTTAAGGCAAAAATGTAGGAAGATTTTTTTGTCTAAGGTCACGGTTTTCACATGTAATGCCTAAGGAATATGGTCTGGTCACTTATCAGTGAGCAAAAGAATCACCTCCAAGACTTCCATTAGTGTTAATAGGAGTAGCCAGTGTAAAATCCCTGAGAATTAGTTTCTCAAAAGACATATTAATGCTTCCACCAGCAGCAGCTTAATTTTTGCCATCTCCACTTTTCACAGCCACTGACTCAACTGAGTTCTCAGTGCTGCCTGATTATTTTGAACCTTTGGTTTCCTCTTACAGGATCATATTAAGTAGATGATTTTCCTACAGGGGGTTTAGGAGAGCACTTAAAGTGCATGTTGATAAAATGATCTGAGAAAACAAAACTATTGAATTTTTTTTAAAAAACAATGCTCTGTGCATGCTCATTGTCTAATGGCAAGTCAGATCAGGGATGTAATCTGTTGGTTTGATTGCTTTCATACCAATGTAGCTCTCCTGAGTTCAGCAGAGCGAGGCTTTATATATATATATATATATATCAGTACAAATTAAAGGAGAAATTAAAGGAGAAACACATTAATAGCTTTTTAATTTTTTATTTTTAACTTGTGCTTGGCCATATTGCAGCTGCTATAAAATGTTAATTTCCAGCTTCTCTCTAAGGTAACTACTAATTTAAAATCATTATCTACTGGTGCAGGAACACTGAAAAGGAAAGCAGAAAAGAAGCATGATACAAGTCTATTTTTATGTTGTAAACAACATGATTACTCCTCAGTTTTCCATGGCAGATTCAATAAATGTTGATTGAATTATCTAGTATTAGCTGAAGTGGATGTGAGCAAAATAAGCAATAAGAAAACAGAATAAAAATCAATTGAAATTATTTATTTCCTGGAGATCAAATCAAATAACAAAGAGGATCAAATTAACTACTGATCACATTAAGTAAAAATCATTGTAGTAGTATGCTGCTTCTAAGCTAAGGTCAATAGTCAGATAAATATCTGTTATTAAACAGTCTTTTTACTTTGTTTGTTCCCTTTAAATCTAAAGCACCTATATCTGATACTGCAGACCTTTGCAGACACTAGAATACACAAATACTAAAGTATAGAATCAGCCCATATAGACACCTGCTGAACTGCTTGTACAAAAAAACCCACGAAATCCTACAATTATATAACAAGTAGAAATCTCTTCACATGCTATTCTCTGTCTCCTACTCATCCACTCTCTTAATAGCCGCAAGAAGATACAATGAACATTGTGGAATGCTCTGAACTGTAACACAACTGATTTTTTTTCCAAACTCTTCTGATCAGAAATGTAGGAAAGGAATATTTTTTGAAGATGATAATTATACCTCTGTAACAAATTGGTCTTATGTTTCCTCAGAACTGTAGGACAGCTACAGTGGTATCTAGTCAAGTTTTGGCTCTCCATGTCAGAATTCTGATTCTAACCCATAATCAACTTGTGATAATGCTGGTGTTCAAGCATATAAGGTTGAAGAAGGTGTTCAATTATATAAAGAGAAGACTGCAAAAGTGTGTGATTTTTTTGATATTCAAAAGGTTGAACTAATAAAATAAAACCTAAAATCTTGCCAATCCTTTCAGTTTGATACTCTCTATCTTGCTTATTTAGTCTTATGATCATCCTAAGTTTTGAGTAAATTTTGAATTACTTTCCATTTGCTCTTGACATCTAACACCTGATTAGTTTAGGATTACGCATACAAGTGAGATAATCTTCACAATTTGTTGCCCATATAAATTCATACAGGTTAGAATGCAGATACTGACAAGCACCCAGGTACAGATTTTAATTCTCCAGACCAAGTAAGAGTGTCAGTCGTTTTCTAGTCTTCAGGATTTTACTTTCACGTAATGTTCACTGATGCAAACTTGTAATCATCTCCCCAGAGTTTCAGGAAGAGGATATGGGTGTAGCATGGGACCAATGCTGAAAAAGTAATTAGAGGAATGTTGTTTATGTGGCAAAAGACATGGGCAGAAAACAGTGAATCCAGGGGGAATGAGCATGGGAAAATAAAGAGAGGACAAGTTAAAGGTGGTCAGTTCATCAGCAATTTGTGAGTGCGCTCTCTAGCGGGAGCGTGTGCGTGTGTCTGTGTGTAACTTGCAAACTTCAAGCCAGATTGCTACCAAATACCTCAAGAAGTTTGGGAGCCAGTTCCTGGAGAGACCATAGGCTTTGGGCCAGAAGGATCCTTGTGAGTGTGTGAGACACCAGCAAACTTCAAGCTCTGTTAGTCAGTGAGTAGGACAAGAAGTCTGATGGCCAGTAACCAGCGAGACAGCAGATCTGTGGGACAGATCCATGGTCTAGGACAGCCAGTATCGCACCCTATGTAGTTAGGGTGTGTGTGGGATATGAGACTTGCTAGCAACCTTTGAACCTTATTACTTGACATTAAGAAGAGGATTGAGGCACCCAATTCTGTGCCATTTGAACATGATACTGGCAAACTGATTGTGCCAACTCCACTTTATGTGAATGCCCTTTGTACATGGCAACTCTGGGGGTATTACTATTATGTTTAGGCTGATCTGTTGGTGGTTGGCTGTTTGTGTGCAGTGTGTGTATACTGTGTACAGGGCATGTGCATAATGGGAAATCTAGTTTCAGACTCACTGCAGACTGGACCTGAGGGCCAGGAGCCACAGCAGCTTCACACTAAGGAGACCATGAACGTAGATCCCTTGCATCCCAAAGTCCATTAGATTAGTCAACCAGGATGAGAAATATCCTGGACCGTAATGTGCATTAGATTTGGCTACTCTTTAGCATTCTACACCACCTAATTCCAAATAATAATAATAATAATAATTTGGGAAAGAGTTAGCATCAAGGGTGGCAATGAAAACATAATTTATTCTCTTGTAGATACTCTTGTTTAAAGATAAATAAATGTGCCTTGCCAGTAAAATATAGCACTAATCATCTATAATCATAGAGATATTTCGAAACATCCTCAAAGTAACTTGGTGTGGTAGGAAAATTAATATCTTATTTTTCATATAAAGGACTGGGACAAAATTTAATTGCTTTTGGTAAGGTCAGACAGGAAACACTCTGTGCAGAAAGAAGTGACCTAGTCTTTTAAGAAATTCCTTCAAAAGAACTGATTCAAAGGAACTGATCTCCTAAACTGTAGTCCTGCCTCATACGTACAAGGCTATCTATTTTTCCTTTGTTATTTTTTGTTACCATTGACAAAGGGAAGTAGAATACCATTACAGTAAATATGCTGTTGCACCACCCTATTCTCTTTAAATGTTCAGAGTCAAACATACCACTGTGTACATCATCAAAAGCTGATTTACACCAGTGAGTTTCTGTTTCCTAAGGAGAAAAGTAGTAGGAAGAGTGTTTTAATTAGCTTTCAAAAGTTGATCAAAATAGTGAACACGTTACTGGAGCAGATGATTTAAATAACCTGTAATTGTAGACACCCATTTCCAAAGCTTGAGGGACTGCAATAAAAGCAAGAACAAAAGAGGGAAAGAGGAATCAAAACAAACCTTACTCAGGCAACTATTCAAGCTCAGAATATGAATTAATTGCTCTCTTCTGAATTGTCATGTTGTCGTCTTTGAAAATTCACTTTTACAAAGGGTTTGTTTGCAGCAGTCATTTGCATAGAGTGAAGATGATAAAGTAAGAGCTTACCTACCCACTTTATAGTACATCATTCTCATCTTCCCTCCTCCGAACTTTTTCCTTCATTCCATTTGATGCTGCAACCATTGGCAGTATGTAGTAATCTTTATTCAGAAGTTCTAGGCCATGCTTTTCCAAGAAAGGCTTTATGTATGGAGAGCCAGAAAGCCTTGAAGTGGATAAAAATGTCAGATATAGCGTCTCCTTTTGATTTTACTGTTCCTTTCCTTCAATGGACTCTGAGTGCAGTGGAATAGATCTCCTCACTTTCCTGACCAGACAGGCCAGATCAAAACTCTCCTTGCTTTAGAGTCATACTTTTCCAATTCTAACTATTTCAAAGTTAAAGTAGATTTTTTTTTACACACAACAGTACCAGGAATTTTTTTTTTTTTCTATATTTAATGATTGGACAATACAAGAATTGATCTGAACCCTTCACTCAAACTTGAAGGTAGACTACAGTTACTGCCATAAAAGCATTGCTATGAATAGTTGCTCAAATTATTTTTTTTTCTATATGCACATCTTTTTCATAATGTCTTTCAAATAAGCATTTGGGGTAAGATCGTTTTCTGTCTTGAATCCATAGGGAGAAGCCTTATTCACATTATTCACAACTTATTCACAAGGAACAGATAAACAATAATATCATATTTACATTAATGAGCAGAAGGTAGGAAACATGGGATATTGTGTCAAGGTCCATAGCCTCAAATATACATCACTGAATGAAGATTGTGAAGGAGGGAGCAATGAGAAGACAGGCTATGACCTACTAAGCAGTAGCCATGGTTTCTTAATCTTAATCACTCTGCCTTGCGTAGGACTGACACTCCATTGCTGCTCTATATGTTGCAAGAAATCAATATATACTTTGCTTGGAAGAGATTATAACCTGAACAGACAGAGCAGAACAGAAAAGAATAGAAAGAAATTACTTTCTCCATTTTATAGATGGGGAATTTAAGCCACAAAGAAGTTCAGAGTGAGACTCAGTCCAATCAGAAATCAGAAATTCAACCACAAAATCTTACAACTTACTCAAGAAACTTAATCAAAAGATCACATTTTTCTTGAGAAAAGAGGAAGAAAATCTTGCTACATTCACTGAATAAATTTGGTGTTATAAAAAGAACTACAGCTATAATAAAATAATAAAGACACAAATCTCTCAGCAGGACACCTACAAGCACCCTTTCTAATGCAAGTAATGGAAACCCTGACATATGGCCTATTATGTCAGAATTTATTGAAAGCTGTCTTCTTGATCAAGAATACCAATAGTTTTCAAGAGCATTTCACAAGTATGTCTCGGTTCTGTAGGCCACATTCACAAGCAGGCTATAATTCTGGTAAAATCATGAACATCATTTCTCAATAACCTGCACCTGTCCTGAGTGAAAAGATCAACATAATAGCATACCTCACTAGCAACCTATCACATTTCTTGGTTTTTGTTATGCCCTCCTAGCACATCTCAAGCTTGGTTTCTGAGGATAAGCTCATGAAAGGGCTTATATGAAATAAGCTCATATTATCTGTCTTTATTTAATCCAGGTACTGTCTTAGGTCTTGCTGCTCCAGTGCAGAGTGGCAGGTAAATAAATAAATTGTTAATAGATGCAGATTTCCAACACCACTTCCAAGTATGATGAAGGGCTGTTATCAGATTTGCTTTCTGTGTTCAGCTTGAGGTCAGTGACTGTGACAATGTTTAAATTCCACTGCACTGTTCTCTGTAGAGGTTTATAATTAGACCTTTGAAAGAAGTTGTGCCTTTTTATCAGTAGTGGTGTGGAAATGGATTTAGAAGCAGAAAGAATGTAGTAAAATATCATTACATGTTCATATAAATGAACATAAAAAAAGGTTTTGATTTATATCTGTGGAGGCTTTGGTCAATCAACATCCATGTGTTTGTGGTGAAAGCACAGGGCAGAATATCTCAAGAAGCAATTAAAGCATTGCTGTCTATTTAAGGAGCATGTTTTTTGCAAAGCTCTTTTGTTTTCATCTGGTTATTCATGGATAGTCATTTTTGTAAGACTTTTGCATTTGTTATATTGAGGTAAATATAAAGAAAGAGCACATAACAATATACATATTTTTTAAATGCATCCAGGTGTTAAAAAAGCTCTGGATCAAGCACAGCTTTAGAAAAGAAGAAGAGATGCTAATTTATTTTAATTATACCTCGAAATTTTATTTCAATACTTTAATCTACTCACCGGTTATAGTTCCCACTTCTTCATAAACCCCTCTTCTAACCTTTTCCAAAACTCTCCCTTAATAATGAAACATCCCTTCTCAGCTAGTGTCCAAATACACTTTCTTGTTCTTTTAATGCCTCTTTGTTAATAATGCCTCAAAGAAATGGGGCTGCTAATCACAGGGAATCTGGGAGGCGGGAGGGAATGTATCAGCAGATTATTAATATAGTCATTGCTGAATAAAAAAGACATAAAGGTAATGAAGCATATGCACACGCTGGTGCACACCGGCATCCTACAGGTGAGGTCAGATTAGAGGAATATAAATTGAAGAAAGTTAAGTCCATCTTTCCTTTATCTTTTATATAATGTTTTTCTTCTAAGATTGTCAGCTGAACCAGGGACCTTGTGGAGTTAAACAACACTGATTTTTAGTAGCATGAAAAAAATAATCAGCAATGCAACACAGAAAATTAATACGTGGGCGTGAACATATACATTTGCAAAAATGAGCATGGGCATTTGCAAAGAAGAAACATGAAATCCTCCCTGCTGCAAAGAGTATCCTACCACGTGGTGTCACTCTTGTTCCATGTTAACGTTAGTCATAGTTTCGCTAGGTCGTCAAGAGGAAGTTTCTCCAAAATTTAAGTTTTTATACCGCTAACATTTTATGTCTGGTAGTTTTATTATGTGCACTGCTGTTCACTAGGGATCACACTGCTAAGCATATTTTCTGTCAGCCCACAGTTTAGTGTTCTGAGTACTGCGGTCGACACCTGCCACCTTAGTTGGCATTGCTGCTTTCCTGAGTTCCTCCAAACAAAGATCATTGTAATAAGCAACAGTCATGCCTTGCCTGAGACAGCAGGGTTATGATCGGTGCTTGGAATACTAAATGTCTGTTGGTGTAAAACTTTATGAAAATAAAAAGAACCTCTTAACATTACTTACTTCAAAATGGTGTCTGGGAAATCTAACAGAAATAAGTTTCATCAGTATTTCCAGATACTTAAGCAGAACTACTAAAAGTTACTTGATAACTAAGTAAATAGCCAGGGTTTGTCTAAAGATTTTTGCATGTTACGCCATGACGTTTAAAGCTATTATGAAATATTTTGTAAATGTATTTGCCCACTCATTTGCTTCAATTTGGGAATTCTGTGCTCTTCTATTCACTATACTTTGAAACAAACTCTAGATATTTGAAGGTTTCACCATTGCTTTCCTTTTTTTCCTATTGCCTTTTTTTCCCTGAAAATGTTATTTGCTTTTTTTAGCTAAGGTTCAATAACACTTAGTTTAAGCCAGCACAGAATATCAACGTGAATTACAGACTGCTGCAGAGGAATAGACAAGGCTGACCAGGCACTAAAATGATATTGCAAGTGCTACAAACATATCCTGGATTATATGATAAAAACTGAATGCTGCTTAGTGTGGGTTTTCATACTATATACCCAAGCACAGCTGATAAAAAGCTTTGAGAGGCATTTTAGGATTTTAGAAGTTTCTAGAATTTTGTATGTATTTCTGACACATCCATGACTTTTTTCCCCAAGCAAAATTACATTTGCATTTTTCCTGGGTGAAGCAATCCACTTTGAGATTTAAATTACCCACATAACATATTTAAACAATAGAATAAACATACATTTGATAATATTCTGCAGATTGAAGAACATAATTAAAGCTCAAGTTGCCTGATCATTTTTGCAGCTTTCTGTATGTCAATGATAAGTTTCTACAAGTATTCACATTTCCGTATCTGTTGCTGTACTCTTAATTACTCCAGAAAAGGATAACTGTCAGGCCTGTTACATCAAGAAATAGCTTTAGCAGGGGGCAGAAGAAGGTAAAGGAGTAAAGAAAGATCAAAACCCGCCTGGAGTTTCTGACTGTTATTTAGAGATGGTTTGCTTTTCAGAACTACGGTAATTTAAAGCTAGTTGGAGAACTAGATGCTGCATCTTACAGAAAGGTGGTGGTAGGGAGCCTGGATCCAATTTTATTGATTTGGTTGGAAATACCATAAAGACAGAAATCAGATTCTTTTTGTTATTACTGGAGAAATGAAGATCATTAGACATTGTACTTTTTGTCATTATACTTTTTAAGAACAAAGTGCATTTCAGACATAAAAAAAATGCAATTTCCATCAATTCATTTCTCTGTTACCAAGACAGTTAAAAAAAATCACCACAGATCATATTTGTGCCACACATGTACACAAATTTTATGCATATCATATATTTATGATTGTATCTTACTTGCACTCTGCTTTGTACCTCTTACTACTTGGAATATGTTATGTTGTCTTTAACTTTCAGAGCAGTCATGTCAAGTAAAGGCTTTTTCAGGGAGGGTATATTGCATAAGTATGAGTCAGCTCCTGCTTGATGCAAGCATGTACCAGCATTTGTGGCTGCAACTCCAGGACTGTCACACAATCTAGCACAGGGTATATGAACTCTAGCACAGGAGTTAGCGGAGTTTTGTTCATTTGTGTCGAAGTATGGTGTGTTCAAGAAGCAATGCATGACAAGGGGAGTGCTCTGCTTCTCATACTGCTTAGCTGCAGTGGTTTGAGTTTGAGTGTGCGGCACTTGCAGAGTAATCTGCCTGATTTTTGTATCCACCAAGTGTTTTAACAATATATCTGCATGCTCTCCTCATGCGGATGAGGAACCCTGCGTCACCACAATGCAGACCTCTGCGTAAATGCTAGCGTCTGTGCAAACCCAAGCATTATATGCTTAGTAATTTATAAAATCAGATTACTGATGATCATTTTTACAGAATTAGTCAACATAAAAGGCAACAGGGATCCTAGTGTCATCTCTTATCTGAGCTGATAAAGTTACCTTGACTACAGAACTATCTGAATTGTTCTGGGCTTCTTATATAATTGGTGCAGTAAGCTTGTTGGTTGGTGATGCTATGTTTAAAGATAAGCTGTCAGTTCACATTTACTCTTTTAAAGACATATACTCAGAAGCCTTTTCCCACGGGGACCTATCTATATAAATGACATTCACCTTTATGATACTTGAAATTTTCTCAGCATTAAATAATTAAAGCAAGTTTTATGCTATATTTGGCTTGGTCACTCAGAACCTACTGCGGACAGCTGTTTGACTGAAATCTTTGTTTCATACTGTCTAAGATAGTTACCTAAAACTAGCAAGCAAGTGGAAGTTTGCGAACTTTTATGTGCCTCTAATTTTAACTGCAAAAGGAATTAAGTTAGAATTAAATACTAATAAGATGCATATCTACTATTTATCTTGGATAGTTTGGACAGACCACAGTGTGAATGTTCACATATAAAATACAACACAAGCAAAATGTAATCACAGGCACTCATACTTTTTTTGGCATGCCAAACTCTTAGGAGTGTTCTAGAAGAGATTTGTTGGTGGCAGGTGGAGAAAAAGCAACAGAAGGGTAAAGAAGTGTTGAAATTGTGCCAAGGGCAGAGATGGAGAGTAACCATCTATCAGACGAGAGTCAGACTTGTGTAACTGTGTCTTTACAACATATCCTAAGAGAAACTAGACTACTCTGCAGATATAGCTTATTTTGACTATGCTTTATATTAGATGCTAAGGGACTCCTCCATATAACAGACTTCCAAACAAAACACATTGTTCTCGAAAAGTAATGTATAAAATTATGGGTAACAGAAAGGAATTGCTTGATAAATTTCAGATGTTTTGCACCTGTTAATTTTAGTAACAGTAATCTCTCTAGAAATTGTTTTCATATCTGAAAATATGAAATTAGGAAACTTATGTATCTCTATATATCTTTAATATATTATATAGAGATTAATATATCTTTAATATAAGATGTATAGTTGCTAAATGTGTGCTTTCTTACTTGAAGAAAAAAACTTTGTTTTTTTGTTCCTTTTTTCCCCCTTGAAGCTTTTATCTGACTTTCAACTCCAGCTCTGTAAATTCCTTCACTGACTCCTTTTGCTGTATCTGCCGTTTCAATGCTGTGGTCTCGCCTGTTTTTCATTCAGACTGAATAGTGGGAAAGGGTAAATCCTGGCAACCCTGACAGAATATTTCTCCCTCTGCCCCACGTTGCTTTTTCTGTGTGGCTTTGCACTAGGTGGTTGAGTGGTGGTTGAGTGCCTGTCATATTAGTTTCCTGGGTCTAAACCAAAGTAGGAAGAGTTGTGGGGAAATATAGACTGCCAATAGAATGCCCACCCAAAATGAAATTGTATTTCAAAATGCATATCATTTGCATGAAACCAGAGATGGAAAAGAGAAAAAATATTATCCAATTCACTTCTGTTTTGAATACAAAGTAGTAGTTCACTGGGGTTGTATGAGAAAAGTAAAATGAAAAATAAAGATTAAAACACACACAACATACTATGTCTATTAATACTGAAGACATTTAAATAAGTCCTAAATTTTTTGATTTAGCAAACTCTGTATTGACACATCAAGTTAATCAAGTTAAAACATCTAGCTGTTGAGCTACTTGCGGTGAATTTCCAACTACTAACGTATACTATAGCACAGTCTCACAAGAAGCTATTACCTTTGATCTCTGTTGAAATTAGAGTGACAAATTACCATCAAGTGCTGTACATTTTAAGTAAGCCAATAAAAGCTTAAAATGCCAAACCAGCAGTATTTCCTGCTGCTAAGCTCTGTCAACATTAGTGGTCAAGTCATTGATATACTGGGTTTATCCAACATCTTCCACAATCATAATTGTACGTGACCAACTTGGTTTTGACCTATCAAACTAGATTTTATCAGTAATTCCTCTCAGCAGTGAAACAGAAACAAAGAGTTTAAGATGAAAGTGGAAAAAAAATGACTGATTATGATGACATTTTTTCTATCCCTCTGCCATTTCAGTAAGGTTGCAAAATATAAATTAGGGAAATTCATATTAACATACAAGAGTGATCAATTATGGTTTGAATTTTCATGGATGACCAACCTGGCTGGCCAAGTTTCTTCTTAATTGCGGTCTCTGTCTTGATGCATGTACAACAAGGTTAGGTGGGTTACAAGACAAATTACTCTGTTCTGCCTCTTAACTGCCTCTACTCCTTGTCTCCCATAGTCTCTTTAAGAAACATGGTCACTATGGGTAATAACATTATTGCTGACATAGCAACTCTTCCCTATGACACCCTCCAGAGCTTCGTGTTGTACAAACTTAAAGAGCCTGCTTCTGCTGTGAAGGATTTACCAAATAAAAACAAAGGAAGAGTGAAGAGGTTAAAAGTACAGAAAAATTACAAAAGTTCTTAGCTACCTGTGTTAATGGTCTGGTATTTTTATTTGTTTTGTCTTGATTGCATGGGAGAAAGAAGGGGTGAAGACAGCGATGAATCAACAAGGCTACACAGAAACCATCAAAGAAGAGGAGGAGGAGAAAGAAGAGGAAAAGCCTCCCACCAGCCTAGTAATGACTGCCAGCCAAGGCTTTGCTGGTGAAATGGCAGAAGTGAGCCCAAATCAGAAGATCAACAGCATCCTGGCTTGTATCAGGAGCAATGTAGCCAGCAGGACCAGGGAAGTGATGGTTCCCCTGTACTTGGCGCTGGTGAGGTCGCACCTTGAATACGATGTTCAGTCTTGAGTCCCTCACTACAAGGACATTGAGGCCCTGGAGCGTATCCAAAGAAGGGCAATGAAGCTGGGGACGGGGCTGGGGCACAGACATTATGAAGAGCAGTTGAGGGAACTGGGGTAATTTAGATGGGAGAAGAGACTCAGGGGAGACCTTATTGCTCTCCACAACTACTTGAAAGGAGGTGGTAGTGAGGCGGGGGTCAATCTCTTCTCCAAAATAACTACCGACAGAACAAGAGGAAATGGCCTCAAGTTGTGCCAGGGGAGGTTCAGGTCTTATCTTATCTTAGGAAAATAATTATACATGGAAAGAGTGGTGAAGCACTGGAACAGGCTGCCCAAGGAAGTGGCAGTGTTCAGGAAACATATAGATGAGATGCTTAGGGACACGGTTTAACAGACATGATGTTGAAGGGATTACTCGAAGGGCTTGATGATCTCAAAGGACTTTTTCTACCATAATGATTCTATGATTGTTCCAACCCAACTCGGTCTCATTCACCTCCAGAGGTCCCTTCCAATCTCAACCACTCAATAATTCAGTGATTCTGTGATCATGCACACTCCCAGAAACTAGTGAACCAAGAGAGGGTTGGGAGGTGGATATTGAGCGCATCACTTTCCTGCCCAAAAGCCATTCCTTAGATGGAGTCTCCAGGAAGAGTCACTGCTGATGTGCCCAGGGCCTTTGGGGAAGCAAAGCATTTGCAGACACATCCGTGCTGCCCTTCCCTGCAGGGCCAGGACACCAGAGTCCGTCACTGCCAGGCAAAGGCCGCAGCCTGCACGTGGCCTTGGCCATGACGGGTCTCAGGTGCTGCTGGGATCTGCTGCCAGAGCCGCCTTGGGCTTCTCCTTGCCGTGCGGGGCAGTGTTGGTGTTTGGGTGGTGACACTGTCAGCGCAGCCCAGGGGTGTCCCCAGCCCCAGGGGTGTTGCCGGGCGTCTGCATCCCAAAACATTCCAAGCCCGCGGGGGTCACCAGCAGTGTTGCCGGGCGTCTGCATCCCAAAACATTCCAAGCCCGCGGGGGTCACCAGGAGTGTTGCCGGGCGTCTGCATCCCAAAACATTCCAAGCCTGCGAGGGTCACCAGGGGTGTTGACAGGCATCTGCATCCCAAAACATTCCAAGCCTGCGGGGGTCACCAGGGATGTTGCCGGGCGTCTGCATCCCAAAACATTCCAAGCCCACGGGGGTCACCAGGGCTGGGGACGTTGCCACGGCGCTGGCATCGCATCGGAACCGTAGCCGTTGGGTGTCCTAGTGCTGTTGCCGCGACACTTCTGTCGCATCACAATCCCAGGCCCGCTATAAAAGCGGTGCCGGGGCGGCCCCGGTCACTTTGCCCGTTAGCGAGCAGCTGTGCGAGCGAGCGGGCAAAGACCTGACCCTGCGGTCAAGGCCGTGGGGTAAGGGCCCCTCCAGGGCTCCCTCTCCAGCCTCCCTCCCCTCATGACTCCCTTTGCTCAGCGGCCTCCCTGAGCCCCCAGCTGCTGCCTGGGTGCCGGGGAGGGCACAGGGAGTGAGTACAGGGCGCCGTTCTCTTCCCAGGTTTCCTTTCATCAGCCTTGAGCTGGTTTTCTTTTGGATTTTATTCCGGCACGGACGCCAGGCCCGAGGGTGAGCCCAGCGCAGAGGGCTGGGGCCAGGAGGGGGCAGCGGGTGGGAAGGCGGCTGCTGGGCGGGACTGGGGTGCCGCTGCGTGGCCCTGGCTGGGCTTGCGGGTCGCTGCTGGGGACGCTCCCACGAGCTGGGCCCTGTTTCCTTTTGCGAACAGGACTTGAGTGGAGAGCTCGGCACCGGCCGCACGCGAGGTCCTGTCACCTCGGTGACATGGACCCTCGCGTGCGAGTCGTGTGCCGCCTCCTGGCCCTGAGCCTCGTGCTCATTGTCATCCTGGGCCTTCCCTCGGGCTGCGGCGTCCTGGAGTTCCTCCTGGCCGTGGTGTTCATCCTGCACGGTGAGTGGCCCTGTTGCCGAGCGCAGCCGCTGCCATGGCTCCCGGCCAGCACCCCGGTTGCCGGCGCCCGTCCCTCCGCTGGCCGGGCTGGCACAGGGGCTGTCCCATGGCGCTGACAGCCTCTCGCCTCCTCTCCCACAGTCTCCGCGTTCCCATTTTTGCTCCCGGAGGAGCCTGCTGGGAGGGGGCTGAAAGGGTAAGTGGAGCCGGCCTTGCTGGGCTGCCCTGGGCGCTGGCCTGGTCCCGCAGGCAGGAGCAGGGTGGGCCGGGAGGCCGGGAGTTGGGCTGCGGGGCCTGCCAGCGCCAGGGCCTCCTGCTGGGGACACGGGGCAGCCCTGGGCCCCCTCCTGACCTGCCTTCTCCCCCCCAGGTGCCCAGGTGCCGGCGGCGAGGTGGCTGTGGTGCCCCGCGGCCCATCGCTGCCTCGCCGCCGTGTGGAGGTCGGGGCGGGTCTGGGGGTGGTGGTGTTCCTGGGGCCGGGCGGGGAGCGCAAGCTCCTTGCCCTGCTCCTCAGGGAGCCCCCCCTGGACCTGACCCCGGCCGTGGCGCGCAAGTCGACCCTGCTGCGCCCCTGGGCACCGCGCCTGGTGGTGGAGACCAGCCCATCTGGGTCTCCACCCCAGGCCCTGCCTCCCAGCAACTCCGGGAGCGAGGAGCCCTCCGGCGTCCCAGGGCCACAGCGCTGGGACACGGAGGAGCCCCCCTGTGGGGACACGGAGACTCCCTCCCCTCCTGCGGCCGGTTCCAACTGGCGGGCGGCGCTTCGCTCCCTGCTGCGCCCCGGCTGCGCCTGCGCGGGCTGGCGGGCGCTGGGCAGGGGGCTGC
>JAUBNY010000223.1:118019-134675 GCA_032275445.1 Crypturellus soui | reverse complement strand
CTGTGGGACACCGGAGAGCTCGGCGCGGGGCAGAGACACCGCTAAGCAGCCCCGCGCCGAGCCAGGTGTCCCTCTCACCAAGGGTCAGTGCGGTAAACGTGCAATAAACGCTTGTGTGCATTTTGTGTGGAATTAAGAGTGATTCTTCTTCCCCAATCTCACCCTCCCCTTGATCCCAACAGTCCCACAGGCAGGGGACACTGGGATGGAGCCGCAGGAAGCCCCCCTGCTCCTGGCCCTGCTCATGGCAGCAGAGCAGTGATGCCCCCCGAGCACTCTGCCCCGCGCTGCCTGTGCAGGCGCTCTGTCTACGGGACTAGCTCCCTGCAGCCCTGCAGCCTCCCTGCAGCCCTGCAGCAGCCCCGCAGGCCCCGCGTTCAGGCCAGCTGCGGCCTGGGAAGAAGGGGCTCAGGGTAGTGACAGGCATCCGCAAGGGGAAACCACGCTTAACCACTCTGGGAGCCCTCCATGACGGCGGGGTAGATGAAGGGGGGGTAGAGCATGTGGTCTACCTGGTCTTCTGCAGCACTTGGACACTATCTGCCAAGGATAGGCAGGAGGAGAGGCCCAAGGGAGAGGCACTGCGGCTCTGCTGGGCCTTATGACCAACAAAGGCTGGCTGGAGATTTGTAGGTGGGATTGCTGAAGGCCAGTCTTGCCAGGGAAGACAGAGGCAAAAAAGGCACAAAGCATCTCGTCCCTTCCCAAGTCCTGTGTCACTATCTCCCCTTTTTCCTCTAGCAGAGGGCCTCATATTTCCTAGTCTACTTCTACTCTGGTTCCTTCCAGAGCTGAGCTGAACCTGGAGGCAACCGTCCACAGACGAGAATCAGAATAGGAAGTAGCAGATCCAGTCAGATCAATGATGGATTCAGGAGTTCCATGCTGTGGGTGAGAAGGCAAATAGGAGATATTCTGCCAGCAAGAGCCTGCCAAAACTCCATCTCCAAGACTGCAAGTCCAGGGCTGCAGTACAGAAAACTTGGCATCGTATCAGTGAGAGGAGGTCAGCAAGATCACAGCATCTACACTCTGCTGTGCCTCTTCCTGAGAGCCCCATGCCCTGCCACTTTCCTGACCAGCTCCTTAGAGCTGGTGTAGCTCCTGAGCATCAAGATGGCCCCAGACTTCTCATGAAAATGTCTCCTGACACAAGAATACTTGCTGCTTCTGAGAGCCAGACCTGTCCCAGAGCTCCTTTGAACAATAATAATAATAAAAAACACATGTCACTCTCATCTTGTCCTGTTAATTTCAGATTTGAGTAGTTCTCCTCCCATGTGTGCAATATCCCGGAGAAGCTGCTCGGAGGCATGGGACCTGACATGATAACTAGTAATGCGCCAGTTGACTTAATATTTATTAGATATAGGGTGTTGGACAAACTCCTGACTGCAATGATAGATTAGCCCTGGAAAAATTTACATCAAATGGACATGAAATCTCTATTCTGTCCAGTCTGGTTAGTCTATCAGTGTTGTGGCGTTTTAGTACATGTAACTTAATTACATGTATACTATATAGCTGACTGACAAATGTATGAACTTGCTTCAAGGCAGGACATGTTAAGACTCCTTGCAACTTAACCCTTAAGAGGTCATATCATAACCCTGTCCAAAGTGAGGCATCACAATGCAATACAGTATAAATGAACACAACTGAACATGATTAAGAACTGTGCAATACTCATCTGCTCTTGTCTCTGCAGCCATAGACAATAGTTTAGAAACTCACAGCCTTTTTTGATTGAGTCAGATCATTGTTTGGTGTTCGATTATGTGCAGGAACAGTATCAAAACATATTGGTCTTTTTCAATGTTGGAATGCCATATAAACTGTTGGAATGCCATATAAAAACAGCAAACTACATTTGCTGTTAACCAGGGAATTTTGTGGATTACGGGATGTGTCACAAGACAAATAGTTTTTAAAATGCAAATGCTACAGTATTATTTTTTCAATCCATAACTGATACTCTTAGTTACTTTCTGCTATTAAATGATATTTTGTAATTTGATAGCGTAAGGACTGTGATAATAACTTGATAGTATTCATGCTTGGTATCAGGTTGGCATTCAAAGCTGTTTAACAATTTCCTCAATAAAGCAGAATTTGGAAAGGAGGTGCTCCTCATCAGTGAGGAAAAGGAATCAACTTGAGAAAAGCAGGTCATTGCTCAGGCTGTTGTCATGACATTTCTAGTCACATGATTATATAGCATTTCAACATCTTTTTTTTTTTTAAATGCAAAACAAGAAATAAAATTCAGAGAAGAGAAAAAAATGTAATGTACATCATGATTGTGTCAACCTGGGGCCTAGCCAAGATGAAAAATCTGTAAGTACAGGTAATATTGAAATTAAAATGTTTTCTATCTACAGAAATATCTGAAAAACTGAAGTAGTTCCTTTTTATCAAAGAAACTAAAGTTGTTCAAGAAGATGATTTGATAGGTGTATGTGCATTAATGCACCTAGTATGTGGAGTCATATTGTGTTTTATTAAACTATCAACACGTACACCAAAGACATCGAAGTCTGAAATTCTTTTTCTTACCTCTTCATAAGCCAACTGAACTCCTATGCTCTTCTACCATCTAAAAGAGATCTCTCAAAATTCCTTCTCTTCCAAAATGTCATGACACCTAACATCAATATCAGATACTAATTTTGACCTTAGCACTGAATTTTTCTTATTTCTTTTTGGTTCTTTTGCATCAGTTCTTACCAGTTCTCCCAAAAGCTGAACACCACAGAGGCAGTCATATAATAACAGAAACTAACGGCATCATGATGGTAAGCAGTGTCCTCGTAGAATACTGTATGGTTTCTAGTATCTGGATGGGATTTTCTCTTGAAAATAGAAAATTACATTTTTTCTGCCTTCTTTTGAGATTTTTATTTTCCTATCCCACCGACTGTGGTTTCTTGCACTGATTTTTCTAACAGAATGAATGACTTGAACCTCATCTCAGTTTCTGCATCTGGGAGATGTCACTGATATCACCCACCTCTTGCATAGCAATACCGTAACAATTAAAGTACAATTAAGATTAAAATTCTTATTTCTGTTGTCATCTCCACTTGAACAGAGGGTTGATTCAGAACATACCAGTTTTAAAAACGCAAATTTAACATATATAAGCCGGTTCTTTCAAGAATCATCATTTACTAAAATACCTAGAATTCAAATGTGTCTACCCATGGAACTAGTTATTTTATATGTTTTCTCTTTTATTAGAAGAACTTAATAGGAAGTTTGCTCATCAGGCTATGGAGCGTTTAATTAAACTCAATGAAGAAAACATTGAGAAAAAAGAAGTAAGTGCTTAAATGTGCTATTTTTGTTCTTATTTTACAATGACATTTTTCTCCCTGATTGTCCTAGGCTCATATTAATAAACAAAACAATAAAAAAGCCACCTCTGGAATCTGCTAATTTAAATATTGGCAGCTTTCAGGCTTGTTTTGCATTCTCAGCTTGCCTTCTTTTTTTAGCATCTCTAAGAGAGCTGAGAGCTCTTTTTTTATTCTTTTTTTTTTCTCACAGGAGTTAATCTCTCAGGCATACACAAAATATCATTTACTTACTGTTGTTGTTCTGTTATTGGGGAGGTACATTTGTACATCCTTCATCAAAATTAATGGAACTATAGTTGTGCATGAATAGGAAGACAAGGAGAATTGCCCACCTTATTAAGGAGAAGAGATAAAAAGAAATATTCCAAGATGGCATTACTCTTATTATATAAAATGTTGCCTTATTAATGAAGTCTACCTAGAGAAAATAAGCTGCACTTATTGCGGAGATAAGTGCAAGGTGTAAGCATTTATCTGGTTATACTCTGCCCTTTATAAGACCTTTCCTCTTGATGAATGTTTCTTCATCCAGTGATGAATTTTTCTTCACCCACTCTTTCATTCAAAATAGGTATACACTGGGCTTAAATTTTAAAATTTGCTTAGTCACCAAACTGAGTGAAACATTTAACGTTTTCTGGCATGAATACATTTTTTGAATCATTACTGTTTCACCACTAACAACAATTCTGCTACAGTTTCCCATTCCTTAACTTGATGTGTACTGTGCCATTTCCATGGCACTCATAGACATTCTCTTCATTCTCTCTCACGATTAGTGTTTTTGCCTATGGATTGAATGGGGGGAGGGGGGATTATATTCTGCAAAGAGTGACTTTTTTCCATTGCTCTTTTGGATTACAAAATCCTCTCATAATTAGTTATGAGGTTAAATTCAGCATAAAAAAATGTTGAAATCTCAGACTAAGAAAAGTGGGCTAGATTCTAATTTCAATTTAGGCCAGTAATAGAGTTGTATTTACACTTGTATGAGAGCAGAACTTGAATCATCATTTACAAAAAGGACACTCCTAAATTTTGTGCCAGCGGACTACAGGGAATTCACAGACAGCTACAGCCTACTCCCTCCTCCCCTTGCCTTGCAGCAGCATGTAAAAACCTAGAGTGAAGTTAGGGATTAATTTAAAAATCTGAGCTGCAGGGAAAATGGCACGCACCATGGGATAGATAAAAACAACAAATAACTATGTCACACTGTGATTCCTTAAGCCTGGCTGTCTAGAAGGTAAAGAGTAAGCCCTCCTGAGAAGTGAAGAAATCAAAAGGAGAGCAGACTGAAGAACTGGAAGAGAAATTGCTACAGAGCACAGACATTCACTGACAGAGACCCAAAAAGCCCCAGTAGCTGATTATTCAAAAAACATGCATTTACATAAAATTCTGCAACCATTCTCTCAATATTCAGCTACATTGGTGGGGAAGAAAATATAGCCAACAGAAGTGTCTCTAGAGGTGGGATCTTTATTAATAATGGTATATGTTGATCTTAAGGTAATAAGAGAATGCTTTGTCATGTTTTCAAAAATGGACATCTCTTATCTAACATTTTCAAAAAGGTAATTTTTTATGCAAGCATAGATATTTTTTTTGTCATGACAAAAGCTTGATCCTGCTCCCCTCACCAGACTTTCCCAAGCTCACAGCCTTGCTGACCTCTTCCTTTCTCCTCTCTCTTCTGCTGCAGCTTGCAAGCTTGGCTCCCTGCATGATTATTAAGGAACAATTCCTCACCTCTTCCCAGGCACTTGAATGTTAAAAGGAGCATACCAAAAACACAAGAACAAACTAATAAAATATATCCAGTCTGTCATAGTGGTATTCTAGATTGTTTCCTCTAGACATGAGATGAACTGTAGTCACTGTCTTAGTAGCTTATCAGAACTAGAAAATATTGCTATTAGTTTTGTTGCAGGGTTTCATAAGGATATCACTCATCCACCAGGACCCATTGCCCTCTGCTGTGCAAAGACTGAGCACAGAGCTAGTGTCTCTCTCAGACTTTAAAATCTATTTGAAAGATAATTGGTTTCAGATGAAGACAGATGGACAGGGGAATAAAATTCCCCAAAATAACAAAGCAGTCCAATAGCATAGGTTGTTATTTCAACATATGAAATATTGTCAGGTGTAGAAAAGTCTCTTCTCATGAAAGATTTTGCGCTTCTTACCCTTCTATTTTTCATATGTCCAATGAAGAGATTTATTTATAGCCCTGCAAACTGGATCATTTAAATAAACCTCAAGTAATGTAGTGCTTAAACTGCTCAGACGTCTGTGTATAATGTTATAATATTATTAAAGATCTGCATAAATGGTCTGTGCCTTTTAATAGTCATCACATACATGATACAAAGATGCATTTACGTGTACAAAACAAAAACAAAAACGACATCTGAAGGGAGTATACGTTTGCAAAGCTCAAAAATGAAAGCAAAGAGAGCTCCACATTTACCAAGACAGTTCTGCTCCCACTTTCATCTCTGCTTGCACCTTTGCTGTTGGGAGCACAGTGTAGGAGGGAGGAAGGGTTGCAGACTCATACAGGGAATGTATTGCAGTCAGGAACCCAGGAACAGCACAAGAAGGCAGATAATCTCCTGGGAAAGCTGATCAGGTTGGTATTTGGGTTCTGATTTAAGTAACATCCTGTGGGCAGCAGTGACAGGGAATGCTGGCAGGCAAGGTGTGTAAGGAGAGGCTCGTTGGCCTGCCAGAAGTGATGTTCAGAGGAGGCCCACAGGACTGCTAGAAGCAATGCAGTGATCAGAGTGGTTCTGAGTAATTCTTGCTTTGATATTTTATATCCTTAATAGGCCACTTTCCCACTTCAATTATTTTTAGAATTTCTTGTACATCCCTGCTGACCTTTTTCACTTTTTCAGTATTTATTGCTACCTGACATGCATAACCTTTGGATATACATTAATTTATCTTTAAACACTTTCTATTCCCTTCCCTGTCTTTTTGCTGTGTTATTATTCCTTCAGATTTGTCCTGGAAATTTCAATATTTCTATTGTGGAATTCATAGTTATTTACTTCTTCATGAAAATTCTTCACATTTGATGTACAACATATAACCAAAATATAATATTTTCACTAATAACTAGAAACACATACCTTAAAATAACCAGTCTTTTTTTGTGAGATTTTTCTAAATCTAAACAAGAGTTGCTCCTTTAGTTTTTGAGGATGAGAATCCATTTGAACCTGAAATCATCCTTGACAGCGTAAAGTGCAAACTACGGTGCAAACTTGATCTCAAGTGCAGGCCCAAATTCTACCATCAAACAATTAATTATATCAACAATACTTGCTATTTTGTTTGATTTGTAACCATGCAGTCTTATTTCCATTGCTAGCAATAGGACTAGCTACTAGTGTTGTACTAAGTTTGCAAGACCTGGGGACTGATGCTGGTCCTGCTTGCTCTTGCCTGAAGCTTTTTGCATGGACTGCATCTGTGACAGCAAGTTTTCTAATTAACCAGGTGTTTATGACTAACTAGTTTTATTTTTGTTTATATTTGTGTAGTATAACCATAGTTATATAAAGATGCAAAAGCAGTTATTCTATGTAGATAAGATGACCTTAATGCAATTGTGCAAGGTAGAGAAATACAGGCTGGTAAGACAGAAGAGGCTTTGAGAGGTGGAGATACAGCATATGTGGAGTACAGGGATGGGATGAGAAGAGAAGGGGCACAGGCTTGGCAGGGTTATAAACATCTCACCAACGGTCAATTAAAAAAAAATGTAGACCTGGATCTGAACGAAGCTTGTCTTAGGAGCAACAAAGAAAATAAATAAATAAATAATATCTAACATACATAAGCGGCACCATGTATAGTAAATTCAGATGTAAACTACAGCTGCAGACCAATGAAGAGGGAGAAAGGTGTGTTAGCAACACACAGAAATGACCTTAAGTCTATCCTATAAGTATCTCAAAGGAGGCCGTGAGGAGGATGAGGCTGACCTCTTTTAACTGCTGGCCACTGACAGAACTAGAGGAAATGACCACAAACTGAAGCACCAAAAGTTGCACAGGAACTTAAGGAAAAATTCCTTGACAGCAGGGGTGACAGAGCCCTGGAAGAGGCTGCTCAGAGAGGTTGTGAAGTCTCCTTCTCTGGAGATTTTCAAAACTCACTTGAATGCCACCCTGTGCCACGTGCTCTAGGTGGCCCTGCGTGTTCCGGGGGGTTGGACTAGGTGACCTCTAGAGGTCCCTTCCAACCTTATGCATTCTATGATTCTATAGTAAGGAGTAAGAAAAATCATATGAATATCATATGATGTTGACAAAGTCCTCCAGATGCTGACAACTTGCTGTAACCTTCTCTCCATGCAAATGAAACCACTAACCTTCAGGCACAAAGGAACAGGGGAAAAGTGAACATAACACCAGGAAAAGGGAGAGATCTGGGAAGCGCATGTATAACATTTGTCTTGATTTTCAGTATTACTTGTTTTCCAGAAGTGGCTATGCCCCTGTAAATACATACATTTGATACTTATATCAAATACAACTGGGAGGGAAGTCCACTCCCTCCCAGTTGTATTTGATATAAGCTATCAAGCAGCATTTCAGGCATATTATATTTTGTTCTTTATGTTAAGAACATACTTAACTGCTTTTGTGGTCACCGAACTCCATCTCCTCCCCTCTCTCTAGCGATTAATGTGGTATTAAAATGTGCCTCCAAAACTCTGACAGCCTGCTATGGGAGTACTGTCACACAGCACCACTGCTCAGTTATGCTTATAAAAGTGGAATGAGTAATAAGGGATAGGAGGACAACACATTCCAATTTACAATTAAAATGAAAACAAAACATTAAAAACAATGAAAAATCCCTCTGGTACTGCAGGTCAGATCCTGGACTGTGTTAGGAGAGTGTCATATATCTTTCCACTGATGCAAAACTGCCTTTCAGTGTAATTGGCTGTTGGATATAAAGCGAGGGTTGTAGTCCAACAGGCAGCAGGAGAGGTGTTCTTCTCTACTCTCTCCTTTGCATCAACAAATCAAGTATTGTGAGAGTCCCCCTGGAGACCTCGTCAACCAGGGCATACAAGCACTCAAAGCTACTCCGATGGATGAGCGGAGAGCACAACACACACTGAGAAATGATCAATAGACTTAACTTCGTATTTGGTTTTCTCTGGCCCCTGCTTCTATGGCAAACAAAGCTCAGACTGTAGCTTTGACTCTGGGCTTATTTGTTCTTCTCGAACATTTTTAATTTGTAATATCCACTCACAAGTTTTAGTCCTCTGAGTTAAATCCATGCTAACAGTTAATATCTTACCTTTCCTAAGAAAATATGTTCTTCCTTGTCTTTATTACCCTTTAGAGTATGTACCCTTAGGTACAAATAAAATGCATACATATTTTATGTATGCTTGGGCATATGTATATATAAATATATACTTAAATGTAGTAAAAACAGGAGACAGCAAATTCTCAAAGGTTACGTACTTATATTTATAAATGTATGGCATTTATAGCATATTTCTTATATTAAGTATACACACACATGTTAAGTATACACACACATGCACACATTTTATGTATTCTTATATGTATATGCATGTTAGAAAATATTTGTGTGCTTACACATGCCTATTTATAAGTCCAGTCCTACAGAATAAAATTTCTTAGTTTGGCAAGCAGTGCAAAAATCAGGAAAACATATTATGTTTGTGATATGTCCTAATAAAGAGCTAACACTTTAATACTCAGACACTTACTCTGTTTCCAAATGTTTCCTGTCCTCTCACTGGCTCATGTTCTTCTTTTTATATGCTACCCATATATCTGCTAATTCATCCAACTTCAATTAAATCAATTACAAATCCCCATAGCACCCTAATTAGTGAAATATACTTAACAAAATCTATCAATAATTATTTTGAACATCTCATAATATCACAGCCAGAGAAACACTCAAGTGATAACTAATTAATTGCTATGAACATAATAAAGAGATTCTTACATCTCAAATACCATCACACACACATAATTAGCTAATAAATTATAAATGGATAAATTATATGATAGAAAGAAACTAAGCTGAAGTTTTAACCATAAGGAGTTTTACTTTGCTAACATTGAAAATGTTCTTACTCTGTTTTTTTTTTAACTCTTAAGTTGTATATTTAAGACAAACCTGGTTAAGACATAGATGACTAAAGACAGAAGAAAAATAGTTCAAAAGTCTTTCTCCTATAGATAAAGACTCATTACTGTAAAGCAGATGATAGATAGTTACCAGTTGAAGCCATTGAATTAGATGTTTGGGCAGGGAAGGATGTTGACATGTAGGCTGGAAGATGCCTATTTTTGGAATGTGAGAAGGGTTAGAGTATTTGGACACTGCATCAGCTGATGGCACTGTAGAGGATGAAGAATTCCTAATAATGCCTTATGTGAAGATTAGCTTTGTAATGGTTTTGATTTACACAGATAATAGTGAATTAAATTGCTTATTATTGTTGAGCCATGATCAGCAGGAAATATAATTTATAGTCATTAGAATCCTTGACCCTATGAATCTAGGATCAATATGCTATGGTCTCAGTGATAGCTTTTTGTGGGCGGAAGAGAGGGAGTGAGAGGAAGCAAAATGAAGTAATCTTAATTTAAAGAAATGTTCTCACATCAACATCCTGAATTTGAATGCCCTTTAGTTCCACTGTATCCTTCTTTGTGTACTGTGTACTCACGCACTTCTTTGGTTCCTTCTGATAAAAAATTTATTGCTGTAAACATATTCCCACAGAGAGACAACAATCTATAATAAGATTGTATTGATATACGTGTTGCCCCAGAATATAGGGAGATTTTGAAATATTTATCAGAGAAAAAATATAATCCTCTAATGAAATTGTCTAGCTAATTCAAACTTAATTCTCTTCCTCGAACCCTTTTATCCTTCTTTTCTAATATACCATTCTATTTTAATCTCAATTAAAATAAGTAAACTTTCAACCTTTTCCAACGTGAACAACCAGATGAAATAAATTATGGGACACCAACTTAGTTACTTATATTGGAATGAACTAGATTGTGCAAATGAATCATAAAATGTGACATTTATATGCAAATTTAATAATAAAAAAGTCCCTAACTCACTCAGGAGCACAATACTTGGACAGTGATAATTGCCTAATTAACAAGACTGGCAGAGGAAGATAACATTAAAGATGTGCAGTATTGTATATAAAAACAGACTGCTTGGTCTGAGGCTCAGAATATTCCACTTTTCTTTTAATAGTTCAGCCTCCTGTTTATCAGAAGCATATTTACCTGAGGTGAAATTAATGTTAGAACTAAACTTACAAATTACAAATTCTCATTGAGCACACATTTTCATCAGAATATGCTACTCATTTGAACTTTGCAGCCTTATTTTTGAGCTCTTTGTGATCACTTGCTTTCATATTTGAAAATCTGTAACAGTTGAGTTGTCTGATTATTTTTAAATGAGAATGTACAATAGTGCTGATTTTGTTTCCAATTCCCATAATTTTGTACTGGAGTAGCAGAGCAGATGAAAATATGGTATTGAATGCCATTTGCTCTTTAAAATTTAGACTGCAGCCCTCTTTCATCTTCACATGAATTCTGTGTAATGGAATTGGTGTTTTTAGCAACAGTGAAATAAAATTATGCTTCTAAGAAGTACATCAAATTGCTAAAACACACATTTCAGTTTTCACAGTTTACAAAAATCCCGGAAGTGGCATTTTTCCTTTATAACTTCCCTCAAACACACACAGGCTCAGAGAAAACTTGCAATAACATAGGAAACAGATAAAAAAGCTCAGTAAAAGGAAGTCATATGGAACAAGAAACACATTTGATGATATAAGTATTGATTTGTCATGAACCTTTTATATTGGGAAACCATTAAACAGTCATACATGTGTCCAATCCCTAAAAAGCAGAAAATCTTTTTATCCACATGGTTCAGATGTGGTCTGAGCAGAACATCTTATTTCATCTTATCACATAGTTATATTTTGATTTTGTCATGGCAAGAATGTGACTATACTCTGGAGGAAAATATATATGCACATATATTTTTACTGTCTGAACAATGCTAGAATGCTTTCTTTTTTTTTTTCCATATGAGAATATATATATTTTTTTCATATCTTTCAGTTTGATAATTCAGATGATTCAGATGATTTTTGATGAAAATCTGCCATTAAAGCCTTGAGAATTTAAGAATGATGTCTGTCAACCCAGTTAAACCTGAGTTATTCTCATTGCCTGGATCACCAACAGAAAGCAGAAATTTGCAATGTCTCGTTTGAAAAGGCTATGAGATTATGGGTGATAGGAAAGAGTGAAAATAATGAGTTAGTTTGCTCTTAAAAAAATCAGTTGACAAAAAAAAGTAAAAGGTTATCAAAGAAACTAAGCAGTTCTGGGGATGAATTGTAAAGTCACTGAGAGTATAGGAATAGTTTTTAAATCCTCAAAATGTTATAATGAACGGCATCATGTTCAGCATCATGAAAAGAATATTCCTATATATATTAAATAAATAGTTGACGTAAAATCCATAGAAAATAAGTAAAATATACAAGTGTCATATTTTTAAGATAATCTTAAGCTAAAAGGTGTGTGAGGGATTTTAAGAAATTGTTTTTTAAAAATACTGATATTGGTAAGTGTAGGATGCACAATGTAGGAAAAATCTGAACTTATACAGAATACAAAGGAAAGTTTTCAAATAAAGAGAGGACAAATGGTCCTCATGAAAATCAGGTAATTTGTTATTTACAGTTAGAAATCCACTTCTTCCTAAAAACTCAAATGCAATGTGAATTTTTGTGGAGAATGAGGAGAAAATAAGAAAAAACAAATGGGCATTAAGTATACACATTGCTAAGGCTAAAACACATGCACAGAAAAGAAACTGGATAGTTTTCTAGTCAAATCAAAATCATAATTAAATTGTGTGGATATGTTAAAGGTGATATTATTTTAGATCAGTTGTAGGTCAGAGTACAAGCAAGTACAAGCAAGTAATCAGAGCATAGATTCAGAAGTTTGAAAGAAATGTCAGTATTTCACCCAGTCTACCCCTCTGTTCATGGACAGATTAACTATCCCTTGTGTCACTCCTGATGGATGTTTAGCTAACATGTTCATAAAGACATCACTTACTGGGAATCCTGGGCAATACATTTCAATGCATCACTATTCTTATAATATTTTCCTTCATATCTAACTTAAATCTTTCTTGCTGCAATACACAGCCATTAGTTTTTATTTTATTCAGCATGGTCAAGGAAAAGAGATTATTTTTGCCTCTCTGTGGTGATTTTTGGTTTGTTTGTTTTTTTACATGCTTGAAATCTATTACCTTATTTCCCATCATCTTCCCTTCTTTATGCAAAACAACATATATTCATTCCATTTTCTCTCATAGATCACATTTTCAAGACCTCTTGATTATTCTCATCACTCTCCACTACAAGCAATCTACATCCCTCCTGGAATATTGCTTTCCTTTCCCTCATCAGACTTTGCATCATGTGTCTGGTAGGGCAAACTTCTGGCCACAGCAACCTAGAATGTTTTGGGAGAAATAGTCCTGTTTTTGTGTTCTCTTTGCAGTTGCATGATTCATTTGGTTCATAGACAGCTTGTCATCCACTAGACCAAAACATCATTTCTTGAGGAGATAACTGTAAAGTTGTTCCTCCTTGCATAATTGTTTAGCTGACTGTTTCTAAGATTGTTGCACATAACCCTACTGATCTTCATTTTACACAAACCATCTTTCTCACTTATTAAAACAATTTTGAATTAAGTGCCTGTTTTCTAAGACAAGCGTACTACCACCTTGCTGGTATCATCCATAATTTTTTTTCTCTGTTACACTGAAAAATCAGATCTCTGCAGGATCTCACACAGAAATCCCTACATGCTATAGTTTTTCAAATAGTTTGTACATTCCTTCTACTATTTTCACATAGTTATCCATAAGAATGCCATAAGAGACAGTATTTATGCTCAAGTCATAGCTTATCTACTTTTCACTTCTATACAAAAGGCTTGGATACCTGTCAAAGGAGGATATCTGACTGGCTTTGATTCATAATAAATTTGCATTCACTGTTATTTATCTCCTTATTTGGACCTAAGCTCTTCCAAATAGGTAATTTTGCTCTCTAGCTGATCTGTAAAGAACAAGATTATATTTAAAGTGTATCAGGAAATCAAAATAAGCACCTATTTTACCTTAACCCTTCTGCTGCCTAAAAATGTCTTAGTCAACACAGTTAACCTCTTCTGTGCAGGTTTTAGGTCTCAGCCAGAACATTTGGATTTTTGTTTATTATTATTATTACTCAGCATTAAGAAAATTGTTGGATTTTGATCATGGTTAAAACTGAGCATCATTACTATTACTAAATATTTTTCCCTCTTTAGTCTGTCATACACATAAGACACAGACACAAAATTATTTCAGAAGAAAAGTAGTTAAACCATAATTAAAGATTACATTATAGTCGTCCTATATTAATCTTTTCTGGGATCAAGGAAATGCTTGGACTAGTACCAGGGCTGTCTTAGATTTCAGGGCAACTTAATCCACTGCAGCTGTTTTCCAATAAACACATGCATTCAGTCCTCACAGCCACACTCAGAAGGGCTGAAAGAAAAAAAGAGAGAGTTTTAAAGAAAATTAAGAGAGAATTAAGAAAATTAAAGAAAAAAGAGAGTTTAAAATATACTTTGTAGTTCATCTGTCTTTTAGCCTCATGCTCTCTTTCTCATGGAGCTCAGATCTGTGACCATAATGGTCAGGATTTTGTGATAGAAGGGCTTGTTGTAAATCTGTGTCCAGGCAAAGACTTCAGCCTTAGATCTATGCATCTATTGCCCTGAAAGAACTGAACTACAGATGATTTACCTCATAATTACTTGTAATGTCCATCCTTTCTGTATAAAATTTATAGTCTAGTTATTTATGGATCACACATTTCCAGCTCTACCTGATGTTCTGATATTAGTTTTTAAATATTTATAAGTACGTTCAAAGCTGAAGAGCTAGATGCAAAGATTTGAGTTCTTTATTTTCATTCTCTGAAATCCTGTGTAAAAGGTAACCATCTCCTTAAGAAGTCAGTATTCGTGTGTGTTTAGTTCATGAATGTATTCTCACAAACCCATCAGTTACAGGACAGACAGAATATGTTCCTGAAAAATTTTCAGTGCAGTTAAAAAGCTGCTGTTTCCTGAAAGCAACAGTAAATCGTGCAGGTCTTTCCAAATGACAGGTCAGTTGTAATTAAATGGGAGCTTGCCAGTCTGTCTGTAATAAAAATTTAATTTGCTAAATGTAAGCCTTTGGTTAGTAAACTCAAAATCAACATGACCCAGAATATCCAAGTTTTGCCACAGTTATTTACAAGATGATGGCACCACTGAATGTGCTGTGTTGAAGGAACTCCTTGACCTTCCGTTCCAGACATTTGCAGCATATGTAATTTCATTAACCACAAGCAGAAGAAAGTCTGCACAAAGAAAACACTAATAGCTGTTTAACTTCTCTGGCACCATCATCTCACTGTAGTTTTCTGGGTTTTCCTATCCACTTCCCACCCATTTTGAGAAAACAGGCCAAGTCGATGAGAAACTAGCCCACATCCCAAGACAGCTCTACTGGACTTTTAGTACTACTATAAACTTCCCAAAGTTATTTAGATATGTAACTCCCACTCTGTGGGAGTTTGGGGCTCTATCTCTGAGGCTCTCTGGAGTGGAGATAATGACACTGCTCTTCTTTGCAAGTGTGGTCTCAGGTTAAATATGTTGGAGATTATGAAGCAATTTACTACTGTGTCAATGGAGACCACAGAAATGTAAGCACTGCATGAATATGATGGACAAACAGTATCCAGAAAAGTTTGTTATCACAGCTGAGAAAAATATAAGTGCCTTTTAACTAGTTGGAAGTAAAACAGACCAATGTAAAATGCAGCTTTTAAGGTTGAATACTTCAGTCTTGCAAAAAATACGTCATGTATCATGACATTCTTGATGGGAAGAAAAAGGAACCGTGTTTACAGGCAACTTCAGAATAGATCCATTAGACAAGCAGAGTCCAAATTTTACAGGGCAAAATTATGATTGGGGGTTGGGCTTTATCGGCCATGTGAAAGTGAAAATTTGGAGATCAACCCAGCTAGCATGCCCTCGGAGTCAAGCAAGGCCACTCTGCTCTAGCTGCCCTTTAGTGCAGCAGCTTGGCATCTAGAAGTCTAATTGGGATAGTTTAATCTGTACAAAAACAAAGATTGATCGTCTGTGACCTTTTGACAAGGGTTAGCTATTGCTGCTCTTCTTCCTTTAAGCCTGATCATCTCCAGCTTGAATCTTCTCTCTCTGAAGCCATTGCTTTCTTTCCAGGTGGGTCAGTTTGCCTGTCTGTATCCCAGTGTTTTCAAACCAGCAAAACCCACAATATCATTTTTTTTCTCCAAATTATTGTGCAAACCTATAAAAAAATACATGCAGAGTATATCTTACCATATTACTGAAAGGCTGCATACTTAATGCAGGGTGGGTAGGATAGGCCCCCTTTTTTAAGTGTGGAGACTTGAAATTAGCAGACATTACTAATAGCTCCAGTCTGTATTATTATAAGGTGGCAATTATTGGGGCCATTCCAGCTCCTTCACAGTTGCTCTTCTCCCTGTTAATGCAAATAATTTCAAGAAACTCCAAAGTGCTTTGCAAGTTCTACCTGCTTACAGAGGATCTGTTTGTTCACCACTTAAAGGAAGGAATTATGATTTTAAAGGCAAAGCGTGGATCTCTTTCTACCCTCAAAACAACTAGCATAATACCTGCATTCAATCTTCCCCTCTTTCACAGTATAGTTCTTTAAAGCTAGGTAAGCTTGTTGCCTTTACATGATATGTGTAACTACACATTGGCTCCTGTGTTGCTGCCCCCCTTACCCTCCCTGGCTTTTTCCACATTTTCCCAGTTGCCCCCTACAACAGCTCGTGCAATCATCCTGTGTGGAAGGATGGCCTGGAAAAGGGGAAACTTAAGAGAAAACCTAGGGCCTAACAGAAGTTTTGCCATTACAGCAGCTTGCTTGGGGTGAAACACAGTTGCCACTTCCAGGATGGCTGGTATGCACGGACCCTGCTTCTCCATGGTTCCCTGGGCAACACAATCCGCTCTCCAGCAGCTGCAAAGGGGAGTAATGAACGATGGAGCGGAGTGAAGGCACC
>JAUBNY010000223.1:103748-117919 GCA_032275445.1 Crypturellus soui | reverse complement strand
TTAAGTATGACTATAGTCACTCAAGCTCCACCTGAATGTAAAGAAAAGTATAAAAAGTGAACTAAGGATGAGAAGCAGGGGGAGAAGATTCCATCATAAATCCTGGGTCAGTCGACGGGCTGATCCTCCTTTCCTCCCCTCGGGTCGGGACGCTGCTTGAGGAGACTGAAGACTGAGAGCCCTCTCCCATCTTCTGGGGTAAGTGATGGTTGCACATTTGTACATCAGAGCTAGCTAAAACCCCATGCTGAGTAGAGAATTTCCTATACTGACATCTGAAACCTGCTTTGTAAATGTTGCATTTGAATAAATCATGCAGTTTGTGAACTCAACTACTTGTTTGGGGGGTGAGCGATGAGACCTACAGCTGACAGACTGTGAATCCGATACTGCCAGAGTCGAGCTTATAGTTGATCATACTATTTGGGAACTCGATTCGCTCCTAGGAAAGTGATTGGACCTACAGTCCACAGACTGTGAATCCAATACTGATTTGATATCTCCTTCCCCCCCGCCACCACTACAGCTTTCTAACTGCAACACCTTTCCGACATCCTGGCTACTAGATTCCCTAGGCTGGTGAACCGAAATCACAGGACTCAGCAGGCACAGACAACTGCAGCTAATACCAATTAGATTGGCTGTATGGGACCTCATAGATAAACTCCCAAACCCACATAAACAAGGCTCTTCAATTCCAGCCAGGATCCCTTCTGCAACAAAAAAGAGCAGATGGATTCAATAGTTTGTTACAAACAAACAATTTTGTTTTTCAAACAGAAAAGAGCGATAATGGCTTCAGCTGGGTTAGGGATGAGAACAGTTTTGCTTTCAGCAGCAAATATATTCTAGAAACAGGGACTGTTAGAGAAGATGTTCTGATAGGCTGCTCCACCCTAAGGTATTCTTCATTCCTGGTGCTTTCAGGAGTTCCCCCTCACATACAGATTGCTCCATTAGATGTTAAAGCCACCATCACTCAAGTCACAATTTGTTTAATTACTATTCATGCTCAAAACCAACTGTGCTTCTCTAATTATTAAAATGGTAAAATAAAACCTCTATTATGCAGTATAACTTTAGTTCTTATTATATAAAGCAGCAGGTAAAAATAAATATTATACTAAAGTTAAGAAAAGTTTAAGTACTCAATGAGACTCTACAGGGTGCTGATCAAAATCAGTCACAAATTTGTAATTGATCACTAGAGCCTGAAAAGTCACTGATATAGTAATGAAATTTAAATAAGCTATTAAATAAGCCTTTGCTTTTCTTTGATGCAATTAGTTTTCCTTATAGTTAATTAGACTATAATGTGAAAATATATTTTTGCTAATAATTATTACATTACAGTACTAAGTATACAAAATGAAGAGATCTTGATATTTGTGATAAGGATATACAGCAAAACAGCACAATTGGTGGTATACAATCTTCTGATGTGGTAATACTGTGTAGAAATGTGGTAGAAATCATAATAGCAACATAGTTTTTGCCAGGTGTCTCTTTATTTCATTATCTTCCCCTGAGATAAGCTGTTAAAGGGAGAATTATAACTTCAGGATCTTCAGTTGTAGCACAGTTTAATGAGTTGCACAAATGGTCAGGGCAAAGGCACATATATCTTTTTGACTTGCTACAAGGCACCTCAATAACAGTCAGGCGGGGGCCAAGAGACAGCAGGAGAGCATGAGAGAAACAAGAGTTTGATCAGCCTGAGGAGGAAAAGATCTTGTTGCTTTGACTACATAAGTAGGAGAGGGATACTGAGTGGCCTGGTCAGACTCTCCTCAGAACACAAGCCCGAGTAAAGCACGGTTTTGTATATCTCTGAGAATGGAGCCTTCACAATCTTTCTGGGCAACCTTTGCCAGTGCTTGACCAACTCCATGAGGAAAAAATATTTCCTAATCTGTCATTAAGATTTTCCATGACTAACTTGAGCAACTACCTCGCTTGGTCCTTCTCTGAGTAAGAAGTTGGACTAGTGATCTCCAGAGGTCCTGTCTCACCTGTGTATTCCTTTCATTCTAGGAAAATATGATCCTGAGGGCAAAGCAGAAGGCAGTGTGGTTTTCTCCTCACTGACAGCTTAGTCCCCATGGTCAGTCTGTCTCTATAAGGCAAGATAATGTTCAAGCTTTTGCTCTTTTTAGGTGCTATGGTAAAGGAAGCATCCCAGCCAGCTGCAGGAAGTCGCAGGAATCCCACAGTGGTATAGCACCCCCAGCAAGTGCGGAGCTGTCCTGGAACTCTGCACGTTCTCCAAGCTGGCACTTTTATGCTAACACCGCACTGCAGAGGCACCTGCTCAATTACTCTTTTGAGGGAGATGAGTTTTCTAATTCCTTTAATCTATAGCAGTAGCTCTCACCCCAGGCAAATATGCTGTTTAATCTGCTCTCTTTCTCGTCTAATTTAGGACTTTAAATAATACCACAGTTGCAGAGATGTTTTTTAAAGTCTTCATAGACGATGAACAAAGACTAACATTAGGAAAAAATGCATATAACTGAACTAATTCTGTTTCTTTTACTAGTAGTGTTCATAAGAAATAACACTGTTTACAATAAGCAAGGGCTTAATTCATTGAATAGACTGCAGTCTGACTAAGTATAAGCTTAAAGGGTAGAATTAGGAAGAGAAGATTGAGCTTGTAAGAATTTACATTATCTTGACATTATGCATTATAAGTGTGAGGGTTTATATGCATGCATATATTTATATAGTTTTCAGATATGAAAAGGGTACCCTCTAGGACTTGCATAGGAGAAGAGAAGGGTGCATAATGACAGGAGGCAAAGAAGGAAAAAAAGAACTAAAGACTGCAACAAACAAAAAAAATCCCATCCTCAATTCAATATAATTTCTTATATCCTTATACAAAAATGAAGAACTAGATAAGAATTTTTCTAAGGTTAAGTTACAGGCTAAAATTGAAGAGATGTTAATCAGATTTGAAATTAGAAATTATCATCTCAAGAGGAGAGGGGAATCCCGCTTGCAAAGAATTTAGAAGGTAAGTGGAAAAGCAAATGATCTGATGAGTGTTTGTGCCCAGTCTTTAGAGGGATCAGAAGCCTTAATTTGGATTTGCTTTGATAGCAGTGGGAGATGTTAAGTGCTTTGCTGGATTGGATTCTTTCAGTGAGATATATCCACAGTGGAGAAGTTTTGATATAAACAAATTAAATACTAATACCTAATACTCCTAAAGATATCTAAAAATATTTTAATATTATCCAATGAGATATAAGGTGTCCATGACACTGACTTACTTTGTTTTTTAGGCTCTGAATAGGCACTGTTTTTTGCCAGATAAGTAGCTTGTGAAATTCTATATTTATAGTTCTTTTTTTTTTTTTTTTCCTTTTAAGGTTAGTTTATGAAGCAACCTTTTTTGACTATCAATTTAAGGGTTCAGAATCTGGATTCATATTTTTTTACACATGTTTTCTTGAGATGGCTTTTTACGTATGATGATCTTGGTGTATGCCTCCTATAACCTTTGAGTAGGAAAAAAGATTACCAGAAATCTCTATTAACACAGAGTTCTATCCAGCCATTGTGCATCTGCATGTGCAGAATTAATGTCACTAAAAGGAAACAACTAAGTTAATTAACTTAATCATCCAGACTGCCCCACTTATCCTGGTTCCTCCAGTTTAGATAAGGATAACTCCTACTCTCTCAATCCTGACAAAATAACAGCTTATGTAGCAGCATTGTTCCCTGTTTCTCTCTCTGAACCCTGAATTTGGTCTCCAAACTAATTATTTCTACCAAGTTCTGTAGTTCATGCTGTTTTTCCTTTAGGCATATTTCTATTTTTTAGGAGCAGAAAGATACCACACTAACAACAAAAAAAGCTGACACCAGGATATTCTCTCTGATTTTCTATATTCTCTATAGCTAGCCTGCAACTTGTAGGGGGTGAAGGATTTAGGAATTTAGCAGTCTTATTTTGCAAGCTTTACCCAGTCTGCAGACTGCACCAGATTTTATAACACTGCTGTTACATAGGTAATGGTGACAGGGGGATCTGCACATCCAGTAACTATAGAGATGATATTCAGAAAGATCAAAAGCTCGAAGCTGAAATGCCGCAGCAATACTACCCAGAGTTTTTGCAGGAGATATAGGCTTTCATTCTCCTAAGCATGATATATATAGTAAAATCTACTTAAAATGCATATCTCTAAGAAAACATGCCATAGGATATAGTAGTATGAGAATACAAGAGGAGAGTGTGTTACATTTACAAAGAGGTGACAATCAGCATCTCAAGATACCGTCTTAAATTGTGCTAGTGCAACGTTTGAGATGGAACTTAGAAGTAAGAATGGCTGAAAGATACATTAAGGAGCTCTGAATGCTGTGGGTGCCTGGGAATGCCATGGCCTCGTTATTGCTGTTACCTTCACTGGTAGTCCGTTGTGAAATTGAACATCTTTCAGATGATACAATACCTAATAAAAGCAAAAGGCTTTCATAACTAGGAAAAAGGTTGATTGCGCACTTCAGACAGGAGCTGAACATGAATAATTAAATATAGGTACTTAGTCATCAGCATCTATTTATTAAACCTGGAGACATTTTGAGCAAGTCCATGGTTTTAGAAACTTTTAATAGAACTAATGTTTTAACACTTGTATCCTCTGTTTAAAATTTGACAAGACAATGAAGAACTCTATAGGCAGGATAAAATTCACTATATTCACTACCAAATGATCTGTATTGTTCACCAATGAAAATCAGCATAAAAGCCTGTACTGGTGTCACACTGTCAGTTTATGTTAGCTAAAGCAGTGATCACCTGAGTATGCGGCCTTAAAATATTGTAAATTCATATATGCTTGTCAAATTTTGAAAGATCCCATGGGCTAATCTAAATTTCTCAGTCAAATTGAGTACAGTCTTCCATCCCTACCATACCCAGAAGGTAGTTTGTCTTTCAATTACTTGAATAAGCAGAGTAAATCCTATCCTAATCTCTTGTTTAACTGAGAAAAAAAATTAGAATGCTCTTAGCTGCATCCTAGCATTCAATCCTAACAAACCTTTATAAGGATATATTAAGCTAAATCACTTGAGGATACAAAAATATCTTTTCTTTGGTTGTCTGTGTATATACAGCCACATAGAGGTGCATAACAGTGTTATGGATTTATACTCATAGAGTTTATCATCGGTCTCATGATTGAAATAGTTCTAATATGCAAACTCCATCCTTTAAAACTATCTATTCTTTTATCTACATCCTCTAAAACTATATCACACATTTCTCTCTGAGATATGTTCAGGATTTGTCGTAAAAGAGTACTACTATTTCTCCAGAGTAAATAGCCATGTACATTGTTATATGACAGTAGGATCAAAGCAGGATCCCTGGATCCCATCATGGGAAAAGGCAGTAATTTGCATGTGTAGGACTGAGCAACCAGCTATTAGCACTTTTTTTTTTTCCTAAAACTAAACTCTAAACTAAGCCCAAGAAAGACTAGAGAACAAAATAGTGTTGTTTAGGGTTATTCACAGTCTCATGGAAAATGGGACAAGAGAGAAGAGACATCCTGATGTCATATTGGCCGCCCTTGTGGATATAATAGGGCTAATTCCAAAACTGTATTGTTCAGTAATTAACTTTTCTCAGGTTTAAGAATATCTTCCTTATGCTTGCTTATAATGTCCTTTTTTTTTCTTTTCTTTTTTCCCAAACTGTGACCATTTTGTCTTGTCCTTTTGCTGTGCAGCTCTGGAAAGAACCTGAATTGTTTTCTCTGTAGCCCCTGTTTAAGTAGAAGAGTAATGCTATTAGATAACATTATTCAATGATTTGTCCCCTCCATCATCCTTCTCCAGATTGAACAAGCCCAGATTTCTGAGCTTCCCCATATATGTTCTAGTAATGAGGATCTTCAAAAGTAAGATTCCCTTAGTTTTATGAAGTATATTAATGTGAAATGTGATAATGCGGATTAAACATAAAGACACACAACAGAAGTATAGATAATAGAGACAACTATATAAAGATTGACCTTTTTGGAAGTCTGGTCATGACTCCAGTTCATAAAATCAGGAGTTTTAGGAATGAGATGACATCCACCCATTCATTTCTTCATACATACAGGAATATTTATTCTTTATTCCATTAGATACTATCAAAAACTTTCCCGAATTCAGAAGGCTGGGATATCAACACAACGTTCTGTTTATTTTTTTTTAACTTGTACTCATACTTGTAAAGTTTGAGTTCCATTGAATTGCAGTACGTCTTTCTCCAAAATGATTCTGATGAAAGTGTGGCACGTGATAAAGAAACTGGCCTCCATTTATTTTTTGATTTCCATTTTTATTGTCTCAGAAAACTAGCTAAAATATAGGATCATGCAGAGAATCAGTTTCGAAGCTGTGCCCCCTGCTTTGTCACCATGGGAAATGTTCCCTGCTAGAACTGGTGAACACTATTAATAATAATATATCTCAAAATGGAATACATTTTTAATATACAAGTGCTATGTGATTATCAGTAAACTAATTTTTAAGCTATTGCCACAATTAGCAAGGGATACTATGAAACACATGTTCTATTGTAGGGATTGCTAGCTACTGCAGAAATCAGGAGCAGAGTACCATGAAGATCTATCCTCATGAAACTCATACTCAAAGTAAATTACTTTTAAAATGACTCG
The DNA here is from genome assembly GCA_032275445.1 of Crypturellus soui. Classification (NCBI taxonomy): domain Eukaryota; kingdom Metazoa; phylum Chordata; class Aves; order Tinamiformes; family Tinamidae; genus Crypturellus; species Crypturellus soui. The sequence continues at coordinate 111,227 of JAUBNY010000223.1, read as the reverse complement.
TTAAATATGAATGTAGCATCCTTTTTATTAAAATTATAAATATAACCTCTCCAGAAACACAGTACTTTAACAGTATCTTCCCAAACTGAGTTTAAGTTGAATTATAAACTAGAAGCTATTTGAAACTCTTTGTTAGCTGTAGTAGCAATATCAATGAAGAAGTAACTAACTAACTTAAAAAAAGGGAAAAAAAGATTTCCTTCTTCTCTTCTACTTGAGAAATACTATTCATCTGAGTCATCTTTTGTAGGAGTAGGCTTTTCGTGCTTATACCCCTCTTGGATCATGAATAATGTCTGTAACTGACAACCTAATTCTCACAGGTGAGAATGTTCTTTCAAGAGTTTGTGTTCTTTGATGACTCTGTTCTGGTTTAGGAGTACTGAAAATGGAAATCTTTACTACTTCCACTTCCTCTGACATCCAGCAGCCACTGATGGGGTTGAAAACTGCACTTGCTGACTGTTACAGACTGCTGCTTCTCAAAATGAGTCTGACTCAACAAATCAATGTTTTACGGATACTTTATACATGTTCTGGAGTTCTTTCAAAGCACTACTTTTGTGTTTGACAGATAATCCTATTATTGCTATTTATTTATATAACCATAGCATTAGTGAACTCCAGTGACTGAACAGCACTCGACTGTGTGATGCCATATAGACACCCAACAAAAGACAGTCCTTGGCCTCAAAGAGTTAAGCAACCTCCACAAGCTACTTAGAACTCACAATTTATAACTACTAGTAAATTAAGCATATAAACAAATTTGTGTATATATGTGTGTGTATATATGTGTACACACATATATATATATACACATAGTATGTATATATATGTTACAGTGTATATATACACACAGATATATATATACAGATTTGTTCATGCAATGAACAAAATCAGTGGTACTTCAGTTTTAAAAACAGATAAAGTAACTATTTGCAAATTGCTCATACTATTATTATTTCATTGAAAGAGTTTGCCTACGTGAGGTTTATAATAGAACTGATGAAAAGAATGACATTCTGATCCTTGAAGATCTTGCTTGGGTACATGTTGTTCCTAGGCTTAAGGGCCTTTTTCACATGCCCTTTAGCCACACGATGTGGAAGTTTATAAATGCTAATTTGAAACCTAGTGGGAGAATTTAAGTGCTTGAATCTATACAATCCAGAAATGTTTTCCATTAGCTGCAAAATATAATTCCTAAATTCTGGACCTATGTGCCTAAATTCATGTGTTTTCCTCTGGGACTATACATATGAAATTATTTCCTCAGTTGTAAGGTAAAGAAGGACCCCAATTGCACTTAATTCCTGAAGGCTACCCGGATGAGGAGGCACTCCCAAATGCCCATAGCCAATATTGGATCAGGCATAAGGAGTTGTTTCAGTTGAAACCATAGCTAGTGGGTGAATATATCTTATTAAACCATTTTTCAATAAATCATTTCCAATCCTTACAGTTGTCCTTAGTCACTATGCTATTACAAAGAAGGATTTGCATGCTGTGCATACTATTTAATCTCTATAGCCAGGAGGAAAGACTTAAATTGCAAGGGAGAGAAACCAATCAAGTACCATGTAATGATCAGGTTATCAACTAGATATGGAAAAATACAAGCCCTATTCCTTAGTTTATTTCTTATCTTTTATTTTCTTTTTCCAGAATACAGATTATTAAAAGATAATATACCTATAAAAGGAGCATAAACATGGGCAAAGTGAATTAAATTGAATATCTGAATATCAGTGAAAATGAAAGTCTTGGTAGTGATATTTGACTGTCTGTAATAGGAATTTGTCCTGATATTAGCGATAATGTCATTGAGACTCCAATTAGATGTAAAGTCACATTTCTTCAAATGAGGCCATAATGAATGAAGCCTAGTTAGTTCATGGCAAATAAAAGTCTTTCTTACCCTAAAACACACTAAAATCTTTTTAACTTTCAAGATGAAAAGAATAGTGAAGAATTGGAAATGCAAACTACAAAGTAAACTTTTCAATTTAACATTTTAAATTCCCTCTTTGCTTTCACTTCAGGAGAGAATAAAATAAATCTCAATATTTTACAAACTTTTTATGTTATAGTGAAGATGGCCAGAGTTCCCTTTACCTGAAGAAAAAGGAGAAAAAGCAGTTGAGCTGCAGTAATATTCCGTTTAATTTCATTGGTCACTACTTTCTTAAAGAAAATAAAGCTAAATATCCAGTGGAAATATGAAAGAGCAAGTAGGAAACAGAAGACAGGATGCAACTCTTATCCCACTGCTAAAGATCCCATACATCATAGTCGTATTGTTGCTTGGTTAAGGCAGACTTTTTGAACATAGGGCAGAAGAAAAGTGAACTAAAGAAAAAAAACAGATGACGAGAAACATGGAACAAGGGATAAAGAAAGAGAAAGGATCCTAAATTTAACATATAAAGCACTGTGCAGTACTACATGAACATTTCATCAGGAACTCCCTAATATGAAAATAGAAAATAGCATTTAAATCTCCATGGGACTTTAACATAACCTCTTTCTGCCCAGTCTCTTCTTTATTAAGAACAGCTCTCAGAATATAGTCATAATGTCTCAATTGTGCTACCACATCTTAGAATCTTGGGAATGCCTGCTGCATTTCACCCATCCATTTCCCTGAAGTTATTGCTGTATTATGAATTTTTCTCCCACCTTCCCAATGTGATTATAATGGCTTATACTCCTACAGCTTGTTCATCAGTTAAACCTATTTTCTGATGCATTCATTTTGCTTACTTCATTTCTGGCCCATATCTCAGTTTGCAGGTTTGATTTTGACATGCTCCTTTTGATATTTAGAGAACTTTTCCCTTTGGTTGATTCCATTTCTAAACCTGTACTGTTTGCTGGCTTCTAGGAAGTTCTGCGTGGTAGCAGGTAACTTTTGTTCCCTGGTACAAACCAGCTTCCATTCTGTGGCACCCTGTAATTGCTACTTCTTAGAAGGATAAGGCAAAAAAGCATTTGCAAGATGCAGTATAGAGCAATGAGGAAAGCTAGAAGACTGCTCTGCAGGTACATAGAAACTAGAGGCAATCAGATTTAGCTGAGCTCATTGTGCAAAAATTATGAAGCATTCCATCCATCTAGAATGGAATCATATGCTGATCTAGAGAGAGCATTTAAGAAAGGAGTAGAGAAGGATAAGGAAATAAAGAAATATAAGAAAATAAGGGGGAAAAAAAAGAGGAGGTAGACACAGGAAATGAGAAAAAATGTATACTTGGTTATTCAGAATGTTTTATTTCTTTGTCTTTGAAGTTTGCTTAACAAAACAGAAAAAGTAGTATCAACAGATTTGGAATTTTTTGGAATATCTTTTCAATATATGGTTTTACTTAAGACATTTCTTACTGTATAATGCTATGTATCTTTTTTACCTTACCTTGCCTTACTTTCCCTTTCATTTTCCCTTTTCATTTTTTTCTCTTTTCATTTTTTCTCTCTTTTTTTTCTCCTCTCTTTCCCTCTCCATTTTCTTCTCTTTCATCCATTTGTCTTTCTCCAATAAAATAAGGTGTAGGATGCAAGAGGAGAAAAATTTTGGACAAATGTAAAAACATGTAATGAACAGAAAGAGAAAATCACTAAGGCATGAGCAATTGCCCTCTTACTTCTTTGCTGTCTAAATTCTTTGCTCCATTCTGCAGAACTTTGTAAAAGGAAATGTAACAGGGCTGTGTAGTGCTTGCATTTCTTTCTGCAGTGTGGTTGTTTATTTTGAACTAAGCACTAAGCACTGTTCTTAGAAGTCTGTTATTTTGTTCTCTGATTGCCTCAGCACTGTTGAAGTTGGCATTTTTTTTCAGTTTGTTCACGTTCTCCCCTTGCCCAGATAATCTTTAATGACCTTAAATGCCTGGCATCCTCTAGGAGCTGCAGTCATCGAAGCTTTGGTTTATTCCTTTTTTTTTTTCCTTTTAAACATATGTTTAGAGATTTTCTGTTATATTCTTTTATTCTTCATTCATCCCATCCTTAAAGAAAGATATTTATTTTCTTTCTTTTGAATTTAAAGTTTTTTGGTTCATTTCAGATTTTCTTTGTCATGGAATACAAGCCATATGCCCTGTTATATTTCCCCTAAGATCTTTTTGACCTTTGAATCTGCAGTCAAGAATAAGATTAGGGAGTATCTCCCGCTTTGGGATGCAGAAGTTTTATTCCATCCATACTTATGACATCTAAGTAGTGTACTGGTCCATGTCCATTGAATCAGGTGCTGCTGTCCCTGAATGTTAATAGTCTAATTTAATTATTTAGAGTTAATGGTTTTAATGCTATGCAGCACCTACTTTGTGCTGGCTGCAGCAAAAAGGATGAGCCTTGTGAAGTTAATTAGAGCACTTGCATTGTCTGAATGACTCAAAGGCAGGTCAAAGCATCATAAGAGCTTTGTCCCGAGCTGCAATAACTGATAAATACTTTCTGAGGGACCATATCTGAATCAACTACCTCTCATCCTCATACCTACCCCTCCTTATCATTACGGTCATGTGCTGGAGGGGGCATGCCATGTCAGAATTACAGCTACTTCAGGACTGCCTTTTTTTTGAAAGAGAAGGGGCAAGGCATAAAAAAGAGCTTAATAATATTACTGACAGTTTACTGCACTACTAACTGTTCCAAAGGACGTGAAACTAGACAATATTTGCCAAGGATATGGCTGATAAGGAAAAAATACATTGAATTTTAGGACAATTTGTTTGATGTTTCTATGTTCTTTCTCTAAGTAGTCTGCTTTTAAAGGTATGTTCAAGTGCATGTTCAAGTACCCCTGTTCAGATATGTAGTTCTCTTTAGGTAACACAGGTGTCCAAATTAGCAAGGACTGGAAAGGAGATTTTATTTTTGCTTCTGCCAAAATTTTTCCTTAGGGCTAGAAAAAAATCAACAAATCTCCTCTTTTGCCTTTCTGAAAGCATTGCTGCAGAGCACCATTAGAGAATCAAATGCAGAACAAAATGTATTCTTTTGTCATTACTTATTTATTAGCTGTATACGTAGAAACCCTGCTGTGAATATCAGTCCAGTAGTGACAGTCTTCTAATCTGCTTATTTGTATATTGAACACTAAGAGCCTCTGGCCAGGCTTTTAAACATGATTTCAACACTTGAACAAGCAAATAGCCACCAAAGTACACCAGGTAGGCAACAGTAACATATGCAGAGCTAATACTGATCTCCCTAGGTACTAAAACTCCCTAAGGCATCTGCATTTCTACACTGCCATTTACAAAGAAACCTAACTGTTGCTGTCCCTAGCACAAGTGGAAACCCCGGGAGGCCCTGGAAACAAAATTTAATGTAGGCAGGAAAATTTCTCTCTCTCCATTAATGTCAGATTCCTAAGTGTCCCTTGAGCGTGCTGAAGATGTGTTGTCTTGAGTGGAGGAGACAAATAAGGTACATTGGCCAGAAACCTTTTATAATCTTGGTATATAAAACATCTACCCAAAGTCTGGCATTTGACCACAGGACACATGTTGGACATACAAAAGGAGGAGTGATGAGTCATGTGCCTGGATGAAGCTGCTGCTGTGGAAAATAAGTTAGTTTCACATTATCTTATTACTTTACCTCATTGACGCCTCTCTTGTGCTCAGATATCTTGTGCATGGGTGAGCCTACCACAGTACTCCTGCTAAATTTGGGTGCTGTATAAGAGCAAGATACTCCGACAAAGGAGTGGAAGCTTAAAGCCAAAAGGGAGGCTCACGTTTAGTGTGTGTGTTTTGCTATGCTTCTGATTGCCAATGAAGTATGTAAAAGTCCACAATTTTTGAATAAGTAACATAAATCTTATGATGGCTTTTTTTTTTCCATCTGCAAATGCATTATTTGAATGGTGGGAAGCAGTCTTGTGCTTAAGGTACTGTTGGGAGGTATGTCATCTTGCTACTTATACCGTATAGCAGCATTTAGCTTCTGTTCTGTGTAAATCACTATTTTGCGGCCCCTTTTTCCTGTTTTGTATCATCTCCAAGCTCGCTGAGGGTGACTCTGTCCCATCATTCAGATCATTAAGCTGTTGATTAATCTGAAAAATCTGAAGATGTTAAACATTACTAGACTCAATGTTGACCTCTGGGGGTATGCTGCTAGTTACTGGCCTCCAGCTAGAGTTCCAGACACTGATCACAACACTCTGAGGTCGACTGTTCAGCCAGTTTTTAATCTGCCTTGCTGTCTGCTCATCTAGCCTACAGTTCATCAGTTTGTCTATGTGGATGGTATGGGAGACTCCTCCTCCCTACCCTCTCGACCTGTCCTTCCTAAAGAGCCCATATCCATCCACAGCAGCACTGCAGTCAGGCAAGCTTTCCCACCATATCTCCATAATCACAAGATCACAGCCTCACAAGTGCACACAGATTTCTGATTCTTTCCGTTTCTACCCCATGCTATGTGGATCCATGCACAAGCACTTTACAGGGGCATCTAGATGCTGATTTCCCAGGTTTATGAGAAGTTTCCCCATAATGCTGCCTTGTATTCATTTCCTTGCTACCTCTGAATGGTTCCTGCCTACTAATTGGGAATCACTGATAGAGCAAAATGCCTATTTGCTGTCCTTTCCAGATTGCGTACTGCTCCCTCTTCTTTTTGGCTTTGGGGAAGTCCCTTACAATTTGCAAGGATTATTTTTATACTACTTAATGGATTTTAGCAGCCAACCAGACAAAATGGGTTCTGTCGATACCCTCAACTCATTATCTCTATGTGAAGATTATTTTTTTTTTTTTGAATTTCACTAAGGATCTGTAGTCTTCAAAACTACCACTGAGCATCATTTCAGCAAATGGAGAATAGCTATTGAGGAGAGTGAAGATTGTGTCAGAGGTGTTAAATAATGGTGGGAAGCAATCTTGTTCTTAAGGTACTGTTGGGAGGTATGTCATCTTGCTACTTATACTGTATAGCAGCATTTAGCTTTGCATACTCAGTGAGTATGCAAAAATAATTTTAATGTTATTTAAATGACATTTTACTCCATGAATAAAACATTATGTCTCATGATGTAAATATAAATATTTTAACACTTCTTAAAAAGTAGATATTGACCCAAGAGCAGCAACAATTCCTACAAAGATGCACTTTTCTAATTCTTAAATTATTGACTTAAAGTTTCATTTTCAGAGATGCAATGGATTTGAGTTGTAGATGCACAAAAAGGAAAAAGAAATCTTAAATGAATATGTTCAGTCTTACTTATCTAATTTAAAAACAAGAAATATTTTCTCATGTCTGTGTTTAAAAACAAACAAACAAGCTTGAATGCCAAGTTTCAGCCTGAGGCACATTTTTATAATTAATTTACAACCCTCTGAAGCCCACCTGCAAAAGGATTTTGTGGTCTTCAATATTCTTCCCCCCTTCCTTCCTTCCTTCCTTCCTTCCTTCCTTCCTTCCTTCCTTCCTTCCTTCCTTCCTTCCTTCCTTCCTTCC
>JAUBNY010000223.1:71219-103704 GCA_032275445.1 Crypturellus soui | reverse complement strand
ATGCATATTTCATGGTTTTCTTATCCTCAAAACCCCAAGCCATTTTCATAAAATTTTCTCAGCACAGACTATGAACCTCTGTGGTATCCCTATCAAACAAAAGATGGTGACTTTCCAGAAGAACTGTCTGTATCTTTTAATAAATGTTCTGGTAAGCAAAAGAAAATTTTAAACAATTTTCAGAGGAAAAAAGGGGTACAAGAATGCAGTTTTTCTCAGAAAATTGCAAGCTATGGTGTTATGATAACTGCATCTGGGGACATTTAAGAACAGTAGTTTCTTAACAATGTCACTTTTATACCTAAACTATCACCTGGAATTCAGCAACACACCAATGTCAGCAATAGAGTTCCCTCTCTTTTGATACTTTCTCCCTTTTTGTACTTTCTGATGGATAAAGCTCTAATATAAGGGTGCTGGTCTTGGATTTGTAAGAGTTGAGCTAGGTGCTGGCTCAACACAGGCTTCCAGTTGAACATAAGTCACTCAGATGAAAATAGGATTATCATTAGAGGAATCTAGGTGTCTAACTTTTACTGAAACTAGGTCTTGAGGTTTTCTGCATCTACAAATAATCTGTAGCTGGGCATAACTATTGTTCTTCTTGAAAAAGTGTTAGAGTATAAATGAACTAAAAGTATTAACAATGGCCATTTAATTCTTAAAGCCAAATCATTTTGCCATTAGAATAAATGGTGGCATTAAAACAAGCAGGATCAGCATCTATTTGTGGAATTTAGTAACAGTAGGCCAGTAAATGAATGAAGAGGTACCACTGAGGATATCTGGGGGTATAAATGATGATGAATTCACAGATCTAAGCCTTAGGTCCTGGTAGATAATCATTGTCTACTGGTTTCAGAAAATTGCCTCAGTTTGAAAGCCTTTGCTCAGAAATGTGACAGAATAAAAAAGGCTGGTTGACTTGTCAGTTTGATTTAGGTCAAAACCAAACCAAAGGAGCTTTGTCCCTCTCCCTCATACGCTGCCCTGCTGCACAGTTCTGTGACCTTTCATATGGCAGAATTTGTAAATACAGAAGTTAGTAAAAAGGCGGTTGTGAGTCAAAGCTTAAAGCATTCCTATTTTGAACGACACTGTTCCATATTCATTGTGTCACAACAACTTCCCTATCAAATTTAACTAAGTCTGCACATAAAAGCTGTGTGACCCCAACAGCAGATCCTGCAAAGTTAGTCAGACTGGTCTTTCTTTTTTTTTTTTTCCCTGGCTGTTATTATATATTTCTGAAATTGCAAAATAAGGGCAACATAAGTTATCTTTCCTCATACTGACCATGTACTTTCATGTAGATAAATTAATTATTTCACCTTCATATGGATAAGAAGCACCCTGAGGATCAGATATTGTCACTACCACTGTGAACTGTTGTTTGACATTTTGTCATTGACAAAATGACTTCCTGAGCATCCATCCTGTATGACAGTACAAAACCAGATAGGCTTGCTAAAACCACTGTGGGTTAATTGAACTAGTCTGACTGCACCGGTGCTGGCTTGGAGCAGTCACAGAATTAAGCACTATGCATCTTGCTTGAGAACTGGTACGTCCAAAAAACAATAGCTCCTTAAACAGTCTTGCATGCTGGCACCTATATTAACTAGGAGACTCCTATTGAAATGTAAAACAAGTTAGTTTAAACAGCTGCTGAAGGTGTTCTAAGTTCATTTGATTCTTTTCACATCAAAACAGCTTACAAGGGATAGTTTATCCACCCAGAAGTTTTAAGTTTGAACTTTTGTTTCCATCTCTCAGTCCTACTTACATTCTCCTTCTTCCTGAGGATCAGAATTTCTATAAGGTCTGAGCTTGAGATGCACTTTAATAAATCCCTAATACTGTAGGGAAAAAAAATGGATTCAGTTCTAGTTCATCCCTGATTATACAGAAGGCCTGACCTTAAGCACAGAAAACCATGAGAGGTCTAAGTGTGCATGTATATGTGCATATAGATGTGTGCATATATATGTGAGGGGTCTAAGAGTGCATGTATAATAAGTAAAATATATCTGTATAATGTCTGTTTAAATTAAACAGAAAAATGGTCAGGTTGCAAAAATAGAGGATGGTCTGCCCAGTGAGGTCTGCATTTTCCAGACAGAACTTTCTGCTGTCTCCAGCTTCACCGACTTCTGATTCAGAGACTCATATGCCTTTCTGCCTTCCCTATCTCATAAAACCCTTTCCCATAGTGAAGATAGTATCTCAGCAACTGGACCTGTTTTCTGTGTTTTCCCAGAGATCTTTATAGAATAGTGCATCCAAAATATCCTCTTAGAGCAACTGCACAGTGTGTATATTCCTAAAACCCCAAACATAGTTAAGAATCTCATATACTATCTTGCATTAATGTAATTTGAATGAATGAGGCTGCTCTCTTTCAACTGGTCTAAGTGACAAGAGAGTCAGGCACTCGGTTCAAATCTGTGGCAGTACAAAATGAGGCAAGCAGTAGAATAAGAGAATCGCTGTGGTAAGTCATTTTCAGAGATATCAAAGTCACTTGTCAGATATGTTGTTTGAATTGGGGCTTTTTATATGATGTAAAGGACTAGCACTTTCCTAATGCTCATGACTATTCATTAGTGACCATTCTTCAGTCTTCTTCCTTTTGTCATTTTAAAAGTTCACAGGAGAAGACCTCTTTCTGTGCCTCTATTTCCATCTTTATGACACCAGAAACTTCAGAAACTTTTTTTTCATATTCTACTTAAGATTTATTTTTGTATTTAGACATATTCTTCTGGAAAAAAGTGGGATATTTTAATAAAGGAAAAAGGTTCCTTCTTTTACCTAGCATTATGAATGAAGGTGTAATAATTTTCTATTACCAGCAATGACAATAAAATACAAAGAATTTAAGAATGCAAATGCAAAGTACAGGATTTCAGAAAGTTATGAACAACCGAAATCAGGAAGGTGAAACTGAAATGCTTGTACAAGAATAGTAACAACAGGAGTTGCTCATTGTATATTCAGCTGGTATCAAACTCATTGTAACTATAAACATCAGGAAAGCTAGGGTGCTCTTTGGTGATGCTGACTATGACAAATATATAACCATCTGAGCAGATAAGCCTTACAGATTTCAGGCATTAGCTTTAAACATATATATTCAGAAGGGAAAAAGAAAGAGTAATGGCTAATGTTTCCTGCACAGTGAATTCATCTTTGATGAATAAATGACTTAAGAAGGCTATGTAGTCAAGAAGAAGAAAAGACAGATACTGTCAAAATAAATAATGGAACCTCATGGTATGAGGACAAGTAAAGGTCAGATGAAGGAATCTGAAGGGGAAACAGACTGATAGAGAGCCTTTTCTAAGTATTAATGGTAAAAAAGAGAAGTGATATCTCAGTTCAGACATTGTTGGTTAATCACTAAAGTCATTCTGAAGATGACTGGGAAGTACAAGAACATTTTTCAACAATCTCTACTGTGTATGCATTCAAATACCCTGTTTTAGAAGATATACTGTGTTGAAACTGACTGATACCAGAATATATGACCACTGAGTGCCATGTCTACTAAAGGCAAAAAGCGGAAACTCACACATTCACAGAATACAGAATTAGGTGATTTTGCTTTCTTCAATATAATTTGCTAATTTTTACTGCAAAGCTTACTTTGAGGACAGTGCGGGCTTCATTCTTACCTTTGCTAAAAAACTGCATTCAGGAAAAAAAGATCATGAGCCTTTGTCAGAAATGAAAAGGTGCTATTTGGGACCAGGCACAGAAAGTCAATGCATAGTTTCTGCTCTACTGGCTGTTTGGAAAATTAGTGCTACAAAGTCAGTCACCACTGAGGGTATCTGACCATCTTAATGGGCATTGTAAAAATGACAAATACCGTCCTCATATTGCCAAGATAACCTTACTTTTGTGGAGATTGTGGTTCAATTTGTTGTTTTTCGTTTTGATGCTTTCAGCTAATTGATGAGGCCAGGAGAAAATATTGCTTTATATTTCATATAAAATAAATATTGAGTTGTATTTCTCTTTCTGGTGCTTCAGCTAGTACTGCCTCAACATATACTTAAGCACGCATGTAAAGATGTTAGGTAGGATAAGAATACAGCATGTGAGATTCAATAGTTGAGACAAATAAAAGAACCATTACTATAATCATATTCTGAGCTAAGTTACAGAAAATATCATAATAATACTTTACATGAATCCTAAAACTTTAGAATTATGACCTAAAAATTTGTCAATCAATATTATAAAGCACAAGAGAAGGTCGAATAAAATGAGAACCACACTATTCTCTGGAAGGGAAGGACTGATCTGACCTGTCCACGTTTATAGACTGCTTGAGAGTGGCAAAATCTGTATTTCTGTAGTGGACAGCACTGTGCTGTCTTCTGAATTTAGTAGACTAAGTGTTCAGAAAGCCAAGCATCTCAGAACACAGCCTTCATTAGTTTTTCCAACCTATTTGAACTGAACAACAGATGCTTGCTTACTCATGCCATCAGTGACTCTTTACTCTCAGTATAGAAAGTATAAACCTACTCTGAGGACTCAGACTCTATAAAGGCTGCCTTTAAAATAGTTTTTTGCATTTCCTAAGCACAAATATTTATCGGATAAAATATATAATATGATCCGTAACAGCTCTTTATTTTGGAGTATATATTAATTAAGTGCAGTGTCTGGTGACTACTCTGCCTAGAGTGTGTGGTATTTATAGCCTCAAAATATTTGAAATGTAATCTCTCTTATTTTTTTAAACAAAATTAAATATATTCTCAATTTTGTAGCTTTTACAGAGACTTTAGTGAACTCTGTGACCCACATAACATCAGATCAGTTTGTAGAATTGTATAGGTATTTTTCAGTGTGTTAAAGCAAAAGTAGTACTTTCTGTGTGTGAGCCAGGAAATGCCAATGTGTGAGACGCTTAAAATATGCTAGTCAGTGCTTCCAAATCAGAAAGAAAATTTATCTTTAGGGATTCATATCTGATGCAATTACCCTACTATACAGTGTGAAATCCCTAGCAGACTTCTCAAATTATCTTATTCAATCTAAGAGGATAATTAGATATTAATAAAGCTTGTGGAACTTTTAAAAGATTTTGAGAAATTCAGCCCACAGATTTGGAAAGCACACTTGACATAGAACATGCACGTGTATTTGATTTTGGGGAGTTTAATTAAGATACATGTCTGCATTTGAGCGAAGTGTGAAATATTCAGCTCTACACTTATATAAGCTAAATAGAGTTATTTCTTTATCAAATATGGTACATACATTCAGTTTTGAAAACATTCTGTACCATATGGCACTGTTTGTGCTAAATATTCAACTACAATGGAATTCCTAAATAAATTTAAATTATGCCAAAATGAGAAAAGATATTAGAGTAATAAAGAGCATTTGGTTTCCTTCTATCTTAAAGCACGATTAGATCATTAATCCCTAACAGATACACATGCAAGTTGCCCTTATTTTCAGTACCTGTCCTTCTTTTACCATTAGATGGCACTGTGGGAATAATGACGGCTGGAAAGACAACGCCCGGAATAAGAACCTCATATCCTATCACAGACTATAAAACAATTTTTGTCTCCCACTGGTTTCACCAGTTTAATCCTGTCATACTATGAGTCAGATTTTCTAGGCGTGCTTACTACTGCCAGGAATGGATATACTGAAACTGCTGACACCAAGTGCTTAATGTACTTTATGTTATAGAAATAGTAATCTTTTACATTAAATTACTTGCTCGTAGACTATGCCTGCTTCTAGCAAGTTTTCTGTCATAATACTTACCTACATACCATCAGCTTGTGTGTCTGCTACTCGGATCAACTGTTGAGCTGACACAGTGATCACCAGGGCTGTGAATAGTTTTCATGGTGAAATTTAAAACAGGCTTTCATCTGCCAGACTATTGGTGAAATTAGTCTGGTTTTTGAAGCAAGAGACTTTTTTATTCAGCCTGAATATCATGCTCTATGGCAGAGGAGCTCAACTGAGGAATAAAACCAGCTTTTCCTACCTGCTGCTCTTTGAAACTCATTTCGGGCTCCAAGTGCCAAGCAGGATTTTTTTCTGCAACAGATATCAACACCAGAAACAAAGTTTTGGAAGGCTAAATTATGCCCTAAGTGGTACCTGTGCAATTGTTTTGCCTGCAAGGCTTTTGAACAGGTGTAGCTGTTGGGACTTTGCAAGCAAATCTGCTGATGATACTCAGGGTGGGTTAGCATCCAGCTGTTTCAAATACTTACATTAACTCTGCAGGGCTAAAAGAAATAAAAAGTAGCAAGTGTTTATTTTTGTTAGGAAAGACTGTAGATATGAGCCTAAAAACACATGAGATTTGATCTGTTCAGGAAAATGGTGCTACTGTTACAGTGTTGGTTTTCCACAGCAAAATTTTTCTCCACAGTTCTTTTCCTGAACTTGGTAATACACTATATGCTTCCTCTGATGGCCTCCGATGCTCTTCGACTATCACATATATCCTTCCAGAACAATTTCAAATTAAAAGATGGAAAATACAGGATTTTTACTATTGACTTAGAAGTGCAGCCCAGGAAGCTGGGAAACCTGATGGAGAATTTCATTATGTGCACCAAAGTATCAGAGGAATGAAAAGGTTTTCCGCAGTGAACATGTATCCAGGAAAATAAATATTTTCAGGACAACTAACATCATAACAACTACGAGGTAGTATGTCCAAGAAGCTGGCTGGTGGCTGAAATCTGTCAGTTTGCAAGGGAGACCCGCCACTGTACCTCCAAGAATAGCAGCTGGAGTGGCAGAATGGGAGCTTAATTGGGCCTTACAGCGCTTTTACTGATGGATGGTTCCCTCTCCAAAGTGCAGTCAAGAGTCAGAGCCCCAGTAGCACCCTGGATTAATTGGCTGAGGCACACCAGCACCAGCACTTTGTGCTCTAGCCAGCACAAAGTGAGCGAGGGATAGGGCTGGCATCGTATCTGACTGTCTTTGGCCCCGCAGAATAAGTCGTCAGACAGTTCCAGTGTTTCAGTGACGACAAATTTCACAAGCATTCGGAACGGTTGCCAGTCTCCAAGACTGTACGTGCAGAGGGACAGTGTAGTGATCAGCACTGCTGCCACATCCCATGGAACATTGAGGACAGAGCTGATCTCCTGCAGTTTCACCTTTCCCCAGCTCCTATGGTCAAGTCGAAATATCAGTTTTTGACTGGTGATCAATTTTGGACTGGGCAAGTGATTTACATCTGGGTCCATCAGGTAATAGGCCCCAAAAGATCAATAGCACTCTGAGGAACATCAGAAAACAAATAAAAGTTGGTACTGTTTGCTGTGACATGTCTCATTTGCAACAAAGATGATGTAGCAGTTTTCTCCTTTTGTGCCATTGAAGATTCTTCCCATCTGAAAGAGGAGATGTGAACTGGGACATAAAATTAATTTTTTTTCCCATGGCTCAGGACAGAATGTGCCAAATAAATATTCATAACATGTTCTAGATTAAATATCATTTCATAAGTTTTATTTCATTTTGCTTGATAAGAAAGAGAGTAAACCTCTCATTGACAGAAAGTGATTTTACATAAGCACAACATGAGTAGGGTTTGAATATGTGCCTCCTTAGTTTTATAAACACTTTATCTGCTAGACTACACAGTGTTTATTAACTAACACAAAAATTAGTTGCAAAGGTTTTTCCTACTGTTCACTAAATGAAAATTTTAACATACTGAATTTTCTGAGTAAAATTAACTTTAAAAATTACAAAATAAAGGAGGAAGAATTTCAAAAGCAAGAACATTAATTTTCACTGATCTTTTTATTTTGTATTTATATGTAAAATATCATCACAAAATATTACAAAGTTGTAATTTACTTCCAAATATTAAAGACATAATTTCTTCTGTGCAATTTTGCTCTACAGTGTCATCAGATATAATTTCTTCACATATTATTTAAAAAATTAAACAGAATGTAGTTCCTATGGTCTGGCACAAGCTGTGTATTTGGAATCCAGTCTTGTTCCCAGTAAACACTCAATAGTAAAGTACTAGAAGACTTCAGTGTGAGCAGACGGGGTCCTTAACTTGTTCCTGTTTTGCTGACTTCTCTCTTTTTTTATGGATATTGAATCTTTATAGCTAAAATTTGCCTCTTCTGTTTTGAATCACTAATATGTGCAGCATTTTGGATCAAATTACTATTATAATGGTAGTGCTTTTTTATTATTTTTTTATTGTACCTTCAAGTCATATTGACTATATTGTGCCTTCAAGTCATATTGACTATATTGACTCAGTAATGCTGCAAAATGTTTGGCCTTACTCTTCTAACTTAAGGGCATAATCTCCCAAAACACTCAAGTCTACCTTTATTTGAATAATCTTTGACCTAGACCTGGACGTTTCCATCTCCTGAACAAATTTAATTCCCTTTACATTTCCTCTTGAAAAGGTGTTCACAGCAAAACTAAAGGATCATGAAGCTACGACTAAAGAAAGTGTTATTCGTACCAAGGAAAGAAACCCACAGCTTTTCAGATTTCCTTACTAGATAATTTTCAGACTCACTGATTGAAAGTCCTTCTGTACTTAAAATATGACTTTGCAGTGTTGAACCACATCCAAGGTTTAATCGTCATCTGTACTGATCATTCATTGCTCACTCATTCCTGAATTTTTTTCTTTTCTAAGTGCATCTATACATCATGCATCAGCTAACATTTAAATTATTACAGTAGCGCTTAGATAATTTTCTTAATTATCTTGATGATCTGAGAGTTCATTTAGAATCCTGCAAAACCTTTGTGCAGAGCGTTTCACCTGTTCAAGCCTAATATCCTATTATCAATATTGAATAAGAATACATTGTTTTTTTACTATAATTATATTGCCAATCCATCTGGGTTCTCCAGGTTCTTCTGAATAAAATAATTGTACAACATCCCTGACCATCCTAAGCATCTTTGTGTCATCCGTAAATGTGGCTTCTCACTATTCATTCCCTCACCAGATCATTAAGCATCATGTGGAGCCTCAAGCCCCCTACTATTAACCTTTTGCTAGAGTTAGAAATTGATCTTTTAAACTCACTTTCTCCTTTCTTTCTCCAAGCTAGGTTTTGATCCATCTTACAAATTTGGGCTATGGCACATCCAAATGATGTCAATGGAGCTTCTATAAAGCTTAAAGGTCTTACGTACTGAAGCTTCCTGTTAAACTCCAGCAGACAGAAAAAAAGTTTTAACTTATAAAAATTAGAAATGGTATTAGGTTATAGGAAAAGAAAATTCCTAAGCAGAGTTTCCAAAGTAGAGTGAAATAGAAAATGATTATCTTCAATCTCTGATACAACTGTGTATAACTGTGGCAGCAAACAGTGTACTGCTTTTTGGCGCTGATAAGCTGATAGTGAGAAAATTATTGGTTTCATAAGAAGAAGAATTTTCCTAAAAATGAATGAATTTTTCATCATCATTGATGAATGAAAAAGAAGGGAATGCGTTCAATACTTCCTAGTTTTCCAAAGCTTGAGTTTGCAGGTCTTAGATACAGAACTTTTTTTTTTTTTTCCCTCCACTCTGCTCTGTGGAGGAATGTTTCATTGTCAGATGTCTGTGGTTAAATTCAAATTCAACAGCTGCCTCATTATTCTTTCCTCCCTCCTCACCCCAACCCATAATCATTTTGAAAATATCTTCCATGTTCTTGAAAAATATACACATGTATATATGTATATTTTTCATTTGTGTAATTCATTTTATATGCAGTTACAGAGCATAATGATGGAATGAAAGGGATGCACTGATGTAATGCTGATGTTATACTAATATCGTATTAAAATCAGGAACCTGATTAAAATCAGAAACAGTTCTGAAAATAATTAGGTCAGTTGTAACTATTTTGTAAATATAGTTACAAAATTATTCTATGTACTATGTTAGTTGCTAAATTAATCACTAATTAGTTGCTAGTTATTTTGTAACTAGTTTTGTAACTATAAACTATTTTGATGAGACATCTGTACTGTATGGGACCTTGCATATTGCAAAGAAGCTTTGTTGGAATTTTTCTTGCTAGTGAAGCAACTATGTCTATGATGGCCTAATTTTTCTGAATTGTAGGGTCAGTTTTATGACAAAGATCTCTCTTCATTTCCCTGAATAAACAGGACTGACTGCCAGGTCACATAGCCATAGCCTGCTGTCTCTGAACCTCACTGTTAGGGTCCAGTTGCAGTGGGATAGTGGGTGTGAGATCCTCTTATGTGCTGGACAGCACAGAAGCAGAGGCATTCTCTCTCTCTTCTGTGCAATTTCTGTATGCACCATTTTTATTAACCAATGTCCTTATATAATTTTCACTGCTTTCTCTAGCAATTCCTACCTGTTTTCCCTTTATTCTCCCACAATCTAAGCACCTATAGTATTGAGGTAGCACCTAGTAGTTTGAGGTAGAGCGTCAGCTCCATAATGTTCAACTTGGTCAGTTTGGTGTTTGACAAGTCTACAGAATCCCTCTGGAATTTTCACTAACTTATCTATAAGATTAAAGAACTTATTATTTTTTGCCTAAAGATGTGCAAATAAATCACTTTGCATAGAAATAATAAGCTACAGTCATTTTCAGTAGTCTTATCTATGGTGAGATGAAGCCCTCAGAAATGCCAGGGCAGCTCATGGGAAGGATTGTAGAAGTTTTAGTGTCCCAAACCACCGAGCAAGTCTTACAGAATGTTATCCCAGGTGTGGATGGATGGATTTTTCGTCAGTCCAAGAGAAAAAACAATTTTAGGCTCCAGAGATTTTACTTCTGGGGCCTGAAACAAAGAAACTGTTGATATTTATGATAACAAGGCCCAGAAACCCTCAGAGAATACAGGCAGGCTCCTAAAAATGCACTTATGCAACCTAGGAGAGGCAGAGGCCACTAGGACAAGCTGTCATGAGTGAACAGGCACAAGATTGGCTTAGGATGTGATAGGATGTGATTTGACTCAGTTGCATTTCCATAACTTGGGAGGAAAGCTTATCTAACTTTGCTCGAAGGAAAGCTAAGACAAGACTGGATATGTCTGTAGGCTGATTGTTTTTAAAGCCCTTTGCCCGCTCTTCTGTTCCAGCTGCTAAACAAACAAGGAGCCAAACCATCAAAGAACTTCATTTTAACAGCTGTTGATCAGCACTGTGGCATTGGGGATGAAGAAAGTGGGTGTCCGAGATAGGAAGGATCTACATTGCTGGAAAAGCAAAGTCCTGTGTCTGGTTCTAGATGTCAGCAGGCTGCAGTATTTAAGATGCAACTTCTCCTTCAAAGAGACTGTTACAGGTGGGAGGGCATCCCAAAGGCTGAGTCCCTCTCTACCTGCCCAATTTTCTTGTGTACTTTCTCCAAGCCTGTCATGAATAGTGTTAAAGACGAGACAGGTGAAGCACACCTTGGTACAACTAGATGTATTCAGGCCAAGTGAAGACTTTTTAAACTATATCTAACTATATCTAACTATATCAGAAAGCAATTAAAAACATTTAATATTAAAGGAATGTTGCTGGAGGGGCAGATAGCTAGGTAATGTTAGCAAAAGGCAAAATGCTGTTTTGACATTTTCTGTTGGGTCACAATGGTACATACATTTCTACTCCGTAACATGCTGTCTCTGCTATCTGAGTTACAAAGGTGAAACTGCCTCATCAACCGCAGGCATACCTTAGTAAACTTATAATTCCATATTTCACACACATTTGCTCTGTGTGCTCTGTGTTATACCTCAGGAAAAGCTCATTTCTCTGGCCATTGTTCCTTAAAATAGAAATGGAAGAATAGTATAATCTAGTATTAACAGACAGTTCAAGAAAAATAGTCCTACTATTGGACAGTGAAAATGAAAAATTGCCCATTTTTCTCCCCAGCAGTGAGCCAGACCTTTAAACAGCCATCTAGAGCAAAATATCTAGCAGTACCATGAAGGTGACCACAGAGAGATTAAAACGTGTACCTTTATCACAGCTCCAGCCATGTGCACTCAGAACTTGCTGAGTGCACATCCTACTTATCAACTTATCAACTCTTTTTTTTTTGTCTTTTATCCTCTTCATCTAGAGCTGGTGTGCATTAAAACTGATGGTGGAGAAAAAAATGTATTATTAAAATTCCTAAAAAGGGAAACCTAAGAAAATACAGTTTTGCTCATAAAGTTTTGCTCAAAGTCAATGCTGCCTTTTAGATTACCCAAATAAATATTCAGAAAGCTTTCCATGCTCACAGTAAAGGAGGGTGGCATCCGTTTTAACTTGGCTGGACTCAGCTATGATATAAAACCACTGCCTTTATGTTCAAAGCTTTTTGCTCACAGAAAACCTGGAGTAATTTGAGAAGATGACAGTATGTATTTCTTCAGAGGAAGCAGAACTGACCAAAGTGATAACTAAGGAACTAACAAAGGGAAACTTTTTAGAACATGAAAGTGAGGGTAGTGTAAGTGAAACTTAAAAGGATATTTCTAAGGCAAGGAACTACTATTACAAATTTGAGCATGGTCAGTTCCCTGGAATGAAACAATTCTGGGGATGCAGACTCTGAAAAAGCTGCAATTTTTATATTTTTTCTTGTATAAATCAATCTTGTATAAATTGTTTGTATCAATATCTCATAGTTCTTCAAAGTGTTAGTTACTTGCTCTTGCTTCCTGACTGTAACTGATTGGAGCATACAAACCTCATATTGTTAAACAAATAAGCAATTTGTGATAAATTAAAAAAGATCTTATATATGCAAATTAAATTTTTTTATGCTTAAATCCAAGAATGCAACACTCAGAAATTTCTTCTAAACATTTAAACTTGAAACTCAGCTGACATCTCAATTTAAAGAAAAGTTTCAGTTGATAGAGATCTGCCACAGGGAATACTGCCTTAGCTGTGTGCAGCAGCCCAGTTCCCATGCTTCTCCTTTGTGCCACTTGGGATTCACAAACTCCTCAAATCTTGTGACGAAACGTCTGGGAAATTATACTCAGATAATGCCTGAGATATATTAACAGCCTTGAATTTAACACAGAATGCAGCAGTGTTATCTTATATTCCTTCAGTATTGACAGTGACTCTGTTTCTCACTTTTGCATTACTCTGGGGACCAAAATATTCCACCAGAAAAAACATCAGTGACTGAGTTCCTGCTGCACAAGGTTCCTTGCATAAGGTAAACTGACTGTACAGTCTCCAGGCCTCTTTTTGTCACGTTGCAGTTTTGAAATAAAGAGGTGGTAGAGCTGGAAAGAAAGAGAGAGAAAAAAAATAGCATGATTTTGTAATTTACAGATCATATCCTCTGAGAGGCAAATTCTTCTTTACAATAATTTTTATTCATTTTAACTGTCAATACCTTTAACATAAAATATACATGTAGGTCCTAGAACTAGGACCATACCTTTCTCCTATTGGTTTCTCAACAATTTTTATTCCTAAGTGCTTCAATCCCCCTCCATTTATTTTCTTAAGTCAGCAGCTTAGCCAAAAAGCTGATGTTCTTAGATGCAAAATAGTTGATGTTTTCTTTGGGTTCCTGTACACCGTTATTATGCCAGTGATATGCCATCTTATGCTCTAAAGACACAGTTTCAGGAGGAGAGGATGATGGTTTCCTTGGTCCATGCAGAGAAGGGTCTGCAGTCTAATACTTAAGATACTAACATAGGAGGCAGACACATGAGGTTAAAACTGCTTATATTGAGCAGAAAACTGCTTGA
The DNA here is from genome assembly GCA_032275445.1 of Crypturellus soui. Taxonomy (NCBI): domain Eukaryota; kingdom Metazoa; phylum Chordata; class Aves; order Tinamiformes; family Tinamidae; genus Crypturellus; species Crypturellus soui. Next base: position 89,962 of record JAUBNY010000223.1, on the reverse strand, counting down.
GTCTGTTGTTTGCCAAGCGATGCTCTGATGAGAGAGCTGTAATACTAAAGGTCAGACAGAGAACCACAGTTTCTTCATTTTGAAAGAAGGTGGCAGTTACACTCACATTCTGTACAATCTGTGTGCACTTTGCAAGTACTGAGTACATGGATAGCAAGATGGAGGTCTTTGTGAGATACCGGTAAAGCAAAGAGCCACCTCCCTTCCACGTGTTTGAGTACCTGAGCCTCACAAAAGGAGATATTGTACACCAGTGATGGCACAGAAGCTAGGGCTCTTTCAGAAGCTGCCAAGTCATACAGAGATCTGTTTCTGTTCATTCCGTAATTGGGTATTCCTTTGGAGATTTTGGTTAACTATTTGGTGCAGATCATGAAACCATCTTTCTGATATGTGAGTTCCTGCCACTCATCATTTACAGATCTCTTCTCTGAGTTGCTATAATGAGAACAGAGAGGAACTAGTGTATTTATTTCTCACACAGTATTTCTTTCTCCTCTACCCTATTTCCCGCTTTCCATTTTTTGTTATTTAAGTAGGACTGATATGTACAGATATTTAAGGTCATTTACAGCAGGATCTTACAAACTTTGTTTTGCAGAGTGCACATTTTCAGTGAAGCATCTCTTAGTATGATTATGATCTCATGCAATGGGCAAATCAGACTGTTCCTCACCACAAGAATCTGCAACATTATGCTTTAAGCTGCTGTTGATTTGTCTTGATTTGGAAGAATGGCTTGTCTGCAGAACTGTGTATGTATTTATGCACGTAGTAGTTTAAGCTGTAGTGAATATGTCAGGGCTTTAAAATCATAATCTAAAAACAGCGGAGAGATTTTTCATTTCCAAATGACAAATAACATTTCCAGTTTTGGTCTCAGAAAAGAGTACTTCTATCTTGTCTCACAGAGGAGAAATTTTAATAGAGATTGTTTCAAAGTCTTTTATGGAACCCTCTGTGCTTTGGTAGTTGAGTTCTCAGTAAATATTGTTCCTGCCTTTATAGGCAATTGACTACAAAGGCCAATACTACCACTACCATCAATAACAAAAATTACAAATCAGTGAATTATCCCTAACTCATATTTGTGTAACACCACAGATATGAAAAGATACAAAAATTATATACGTCCCATAAAGTTTATAGTGACTATTATTTGGGATAATATAGACAGCTCTTCCATTAGTACATTTAATGATGATTTCAAATTCAGGTAGCCTTCAATATAAAAGCATCACATGAATGCTTCCTTGCTTATATGTTGCTATTCACAGTGATCTTTGATCTGTAAGACATAAATTCCTCATAACAATTTCACTTGCATCCAAACAAGTGCTCCTAAGAAACATAATAATTTGTTAAAAATTACAGAGGTTTATATACAGAAATACCTTGAAAAATGCATAATTTATACTGGTTCTGTAAGCATCAAGTGAGTTAATGATTTTGATTTTAGCTAGTGTTTGTCTGTATTACTGAGTTCACATGTTGGATTTCTATATCCCAGTAATACTAGACTTTGTCTGAGCATGTGTCTTCCTGCATTAAGTGCTTGAACCGGCATCATTCATTCAATAACATTCAATAATTCATTCAATATAACATTCATTCAATATAATAGGGCCTTTTTTTTTTACCATGGTTGTTGAGTTCTACAGATAGTAAAAACTGGTGGGAGACAGTCTTCCAGCAGTGGTGTCCAGTTACCAGCATATCTGGCATCAGCAACACTGTGGGAAAGCAAAGACAGATGGCAGTTTAAAGGACAAGCCAGACTCACTGCCAATCCATAGCAGAGTATCAACAATTGTAGCAAAGTATATCTAGCATCTAAAGAAATGAAATGAAAAATGGCAGGTACACTTAAATGTAAGAAAGACTGAAATCCCTTTCTCAAAGGAAGTGAACAAACCAATATACTGCTGTAGAAAACTCTTTCAGATCTCCAGCTATAAATCACAAGAATAACAATATAGCTGGAGGTTGAATTCAGACTGAGGTACTGATGGGTACAGGACAAAATGTTCAGAGACAAAAATCATAATCTCTAACAGAAATCGTTATCAATATGTATCTTTGGTACATATTTAATCAATCAGGTGGGGGCTTTGAAGAGACTAAGAAACTGGGCATTTTCAGAATATTGTTTTCCACCTGCCTTTTGTGGTACAGTTTCAGATACACTGGATCTTACTGATGCTGAGCATATCTATAGAATGTGTCCAAGCACTCTGCCTTCCATGGCAGAGCGCAGCTGAGAGCACTAAGTACTTTGTAGGAAAGCGCTGCACCTTGCAGCCAAGATCAAGCCCTTGCGACCTTATTTTAATAAAGCTTCAGCTGGAAGTGGTGTAAATAAGCTCTATCTGTAACAGTTCAAAATGTCATTAATATAATCACACAGTCCCAACTTTTTTGTTCTTAACTAAATGTAATTAAATGTACATGCACATCTTTCTATCTCTGTAAGGCTAGGTCTTTTACTACAAACCTCTTAGTGGGAATTATTAACCTGAAATGATGCATTTTACAGCCTGGAGGCAAATAGCTGCTGCTGTTTCTATTTTCTTTAGCAGTGGAAGCTGGCAGTCATACACCCCATGGTGCAAGGGAGGAGGTCTGCCAGCCTCTATGGCCAGGAACTGTGTGCTAGGAGCAGAAGTTCAGCCTTTCTCCAGGGACATCCACTTCTTAACCTGACAGGCAGCGATGGAGCTTTTGATCGGGCAGCCTGCTTGATACAGAGTCGATGTTAACCTTTCGAGATACAAGAAGCAAGCATATATTATCAGTCTAACTGGCTTTAATTTTAGATTAAAGGAAGCAGCCAAACAATGAAGAATAAAAGACCCATCTCCAGGAAAGAAAGTTCTTTTATGCCTGCAAATGATCCAGCACACTTTTGGGTGCTTTGTATAAACAATTTAAAATGAAATGTGCTATTACAACATCCTGCAGATGTGATACAATAAAGTCAGTCAGTAGGAAACAGTGTTAGCCTTTTCTACATGCAGGTATTTAAAGATTTGCTTTGCTATTGTTTTACATAACTCTATTTGTAACTATTACTCTAAATTTTATATATTTTCTCCTGTGAACATAATCTATTTAATGGAATTAAATTATAGCAGATAAAAAATATATGCAATAGTCAGAATTTAGTTTCCATTTGCTTTAAAATGCTCATATGTAAGAAAACTATTTCCATAGATATTATGAGAAAATCTTTAATACATATTTTGAACCATGTAACATAATTTAATAAGAAATATACTAAAAATGTAGATTTGAGGAATGCATTTGCATATGCAGGAAACCTCTTTCCAAAACACATACATAATTACACTGCAGAATGCTATTTAAAAGATGTGGGGTGTGGGGGAAGATATTAACAGTTGCATATCTTTCATTCCTATACACAGGTATGAATTTTACCTCAAAGCAGATTTATCAGCTTTGCAGACTTGAAGCTACAATATTACGTATGATTCATAAGGACTGTTACAAATGTGACAGAACATATCAGAAGAGTTTGGAAAAATTTATGAAACTGTAAAGGTGGATAGATTTGGAACTGTATTAGCTATGAACTTTTTCAATGCATTTCCCCCTCTATTAACTACCCATGCTTTAACAAATCATTATTTACAAATGTTTTTGACTGTATATTGGATCTGGACAAGGGAGAATTATACAATCAGTTTTAGTTTCACTAATCTGTCCTTGTCTATGTCCTTATATATGCTCCTACAAACTTTATATTTGTGTATAAAGATGTAACTGGATTACACCCCAGCTCTATTCTGGCAGTTAAAACAAGAGATAAAAGCTAATTATCATTTAAAGCACAACTGATACCATTTTATATCAGGAGTTAGTCATGTAAGAACTTTTATAAAATGTATTTCTACTCAAATTATGTGACAGTTTTCCAATAGAAATTATTAAAAAAAAAAGAAAAAAAACCTTCAAGCTTTTCTTATTAATATGAAAGCAAAGTATTTATTTACGTTTACATTAATTCTGCAGTGTTTCCTTTTCTGCCTTTTCCTTGGTCCTCATTTTAAACTTGCTCTTAATATGTAACAACATTCACTTCACCTGTAAAGAGGTCAGCTCTGTTAGAAAATAACTTCCTTTTTGTCTTTTATTTTTGGGAGCATAGTGAAATATTTTTTCTGGGTTTGTCTTTGCTGATGGTTAGCAACAGTCAGTTAATGAGATCAGCTGTTCCCATCAGTTATTATTACTTTTGTGGGGCTTGATTTGTATTTCTTACCATTTTCATCTTTGTCTAGAAAAGTGCTTTTAATTGAAAATTTTATTTTCGCTCTATAAATGATGTTAGAATAAACTGTCTCTTAATTATTCCCTATTACAGTCTTTGTTCCTTGTATTGATTATACAACATTATTTTAAATGAGTCTTGTTTTTTAGTTTCATTAAAAGTTTATATGGGCATTGTATGTTCTCATATTCTATAATGACTACAGACTGGTAAGCATGTCATGATCTGCTGAATTGTTCTTTATTATTCAAAGAGTAAGCAATGTAACCTTCAGCAGGACTATTTCTATTGATGAGTGATGATTTCTTCTTGAATATATCCGTTTTCATTTGAATTCTTCCCAAACAATATTCTTTCCCAAATAAGGAGTGTTTGAACAGGATTTGAACAAGGAGTGTTTTCATGACACGTTGGAAGTCTTTGCCAAAATGCATTAAATAATTGATTAGGCCAATGAATGAATTCCAGGTGGTTATGTGATTTCATATTGCTATCAATACAGACCTGCCAATAAAGGAATTATAGTGAAGTTTCCTGCAAAACATAACAAAGGACATAGACACTTTTATTCATTACATATTTTAAGATCAGAGTATTCATAAGGCCTTTAGTATATAAGAGGATTAGTCATTAATATAATGCTTTCCTGATATTTAAATAGGCTATAAACTTTGTGCAAGTTATCTATACTGGGTGATTTTTACAAAGCAAGCAGAAGCAATCCTCTGTCCTTAAAAAAAAAAAAAAGTGCCTATACTTCATATCATCAAGGCACAACCTAAAGGATACTTTTAAGCTAAGCCCTTATCACTAGCATAAAAAGTACAAAATGTTGTAATAAAAGTCTAATGATCAAAAGGATTTATTTGAGTTATAATCCTCATAATGTAAACACACCCGATCATAGAAATCTCCTGATATATGATATCAAAGAAGAAATATTTTATTAAAAGATCGGGCAACTACTGTATATTTTGTTAGCTGAGGAAACAACACACTAGGGATTTTAGTCAACTGTGGTATGGAATTTTCTGGTCTTAAGGTTAACATAGGTAATATTTGTAAGGCATTTTGAGAAATTTTGTTAGATTTCATTGTTTCTGTAGGGTTTATTCTGGACTTATTAGGACTTCATTCTGTTGAGCAGACCTTACATATTTTAAATGTAAACAAAATGCAAAAGTGAAAGCAGAATATGTTTTGTTCCCATGACCTAGCAAGAGCAGTGGGGCTCTTGTAACAGGGGACATTCAAGAAAAAGTATAGGACAATGACTAACAGAATGGCACACCTGCCTACTGTGGCGCAGGCTGTAGTTCTTAACACTGACAGGCAAAAAAAAAGATAGGAATTGTTAGGGAGCTGCACCCACCCAGGATCCACCTTGCTTCCTCTCTTGAAGGTAACCTTCTAGCACTGCATCATTAAAAAAAAAAAAAAAAAAGTAGGAGGGAAGAAAGTTTCTACCTTTTGAGTTATTATCTATTTCAAAACCCTCTTCCTCAGGGCAAAAGAGAGCCCTGGCATTTGAACCACAGCACACTAAGGCTGAAGGCACGATTCTCTTTTCCCTTTAAAACAGAGGGCTTTTGGGAGTAGCAGTGCTAGAGTTTCATGCTGGAGAGGTGGCTGTGAGAGATCTGACTCACTGAAGCTGGTGCAAACCTGGCGTTGTTTCCCACTAGCTGCCATCAACAAACTGCTGCCTGCCATTACCAAAGAGAGGTGCTGAGCCGAAGCCTCCCCTGTCAGTCAAGTGCCCTGATCACTGCTTCAGGATAAGGCTCTGTGTTTTCTAGATGTCAATTCTTGTGTTCCCTTTCACTCAGAATAACTCCTTGTGTGGTAGTTCAGGCTCTTAGGATATGGGAGGGGTGGATAAGTATGCATGGAGATTCACTGTTTCTTTTTGGGTGCCTCTTTGGAGAATGACTTGCTCTAGATAACATTTTTCCTAGCCGTGGGTGCCCATGAAAGAAACACACAGTTGACTTTAGGCACTTGAGATTTTGGAAGGAAACAGGCTGGATTTCTGCATGGGAGTTAGGTAATCTTGTCTAGGCAGGTAGAGTGGAGTGAACTGTTGCAAAAGTCTGTGATGCACAACTGAATGCCAACCCCACTTGATAGAATTTCAGACTTTCAAAATCCCCTGTCATCATCTTAGGCTTTTATTTTTAACCTTTACTCTTTGAAAATAGGATTATAAGAAGTCAAAAGTATTGAAATTCCCACTCTGTGCCATTTTTTCAATGTTTGCCAAATAAATCTTAGGTTTATTTTTTGATTAAAGTTGTGCTGAAATGCCAATCCTACATTTCATTCTGCATATCTTGCAAGGTCACGTTAACTCAAACTCTCAGTATTTTAAAGAGTTCTGCCCTGTTTGTTTCAACAGAAAATTTCACTTGAAGTTTAAATGACATTTTATTTCCAATAGAATTCATGAGATTTAAGATAATCAAATGGTGAAAATTCATTTCTCAGAAGTGTAAGTACTTTCCACAGCTGAACTGAAACTAACCTGCCCTTTAGAAAAGTATTGTAAACCCTGTTATCACAGAATCACAGAATGGTTAAGGTTGGAAGGGACCTCTAGAGATCATCTAGTCCAACCTCCCTGCTCCAGCAGGGACACCTATAGCACATGGCACAGAGTGGCGTCCAGAAGAGTTTTGAAGGAGACACCACAGCCTCTCTTGGCAACCTCTCTCTGTCACCCTCACAGTCAAGAAGTTCTTCCTCACACGGAAATAGAATTTATTATGTTTCAACTTGCACCCATTACCCCTTGTCCTACCACCGACCAACATGGCGAAGATCCTAGCCTCATCCTCCCTGCAATCACCCCTCAGGTACATGTACATGTTGATCAAATCTCCTCTCAATCTTCTCTTCTCTAGGCTAAATAGGCCCAGTTCGCTTAGTCTTTCCTCATAAGACAGATGCTCCAGTCCTAATCATTTTTGTCGCTCTATGCTAGACCCTCTCTAAAAGCTCCATGTCCCTCTTGTGCTAGGGAGCCCAGGACTGCACACAATATTCCAAAAATGAATAGAGGAGGAGGATCACCTGCCTTGACTTGCGGGCAGCACTCCTCCTGATGCAGGCCAGGATCCCATTGGCCTTCTTGGCTACAAGGGCACATTGCTGCCTCATGGTTAACTTGTTGTCAATCAGGACTTCCAAATCCCTCTCTGTGGAGCTGCTTTTCAGCAGGTCAGACCCTAATCTGTACTGGTGTCTGGGATTACTCCTTGCCAAGTTCAGAACCCTGTCCTTGTCGTTGCTGAAGCTCATGAGATTTTGGACATCTTATCGTGTATCTCTCACTGGACAGCTACTGTGCAGCTTAGCAGCAGCCCAGCACAGCGAGTGCAACAGAGTTTGGCTGCGGTGTCTTAACTCTGCTCCATCCTCCATTACTCCCCTTTGCAGCTGCAAGGAGGGCAGATTGTGTTGTCTAGGGAACTGTGGAAGAGCAGAGTCCATGCATACAAACCATTCTGGAAGTGGCAACTGTGTATCACTCCAAACAAGCTTTTGTAATGCCAAAACTTCTGTTAGGCCCTAGTTTTTCTCTACATTTCCTCTTTTTCAGGCCATTCTTCCACACAGTCCTCAATCCACTTCACTGTCGGCTCATCTTGTCCACACTCCTGGAGCTTTCCTATGAGGATGTTATAGAAGACGGTGTTGAAAGCCTTGCTGAAATCAAGATAGACAACACCCATGGCTCTCCCATCATCCACCTATCCAGTCACCTTATCGTAGAAGGCTATCAGGTTCATCAAACAAGACTTTCCCTTGGTAAATCCATGCTGACTACTCCTGATCACCTTCTTTTCCATGACATACCTAGAGATGGTCTCTAGGATGAGCTGCTCCATAACCTTTCCAGGGATAGAGGTGAGGCTGACCGACCTGTAGCTTCCCAGCTCTTTCCTCCTGCCCTTTTTGAAGAGTGGAGTGACGTAGGCTTTCTTCCAGTCCACCAACACTTCCCCACCCTCCATGACCTATGGAAGATGATAGAGAGCTGCTGAGCAATAACCCCTGTCAGTTCCCTCAGCACTCTTGGGTGCATCCCATCCAGGCCCATAGATTTATGGGCATCTGGTTTGCCTAAATAATCCCTAACCCAATCCTCCTTGACCGTCGGAAATTCCTCCTCTTTCCTGGTTCTCTCTCTTGTCTCTGGTCTCTGTAGTTCATGGGGCCTAGCTTTATCAGTAAAAACAGTAGTAAAGAAGGCATTTAGTAACTCTGCTTTCTCTGTATCCTCCATCACCAAGTCACCCTCCCCATTCAGCAGAGGACTTACATTTTCCCTAGTCTTCCTCTTGCTGCTGATGTTTTTGTAGAAGCACTTCCTGTTGCCCCTGACATCTCTCACTAATTCTCATTCCAAATGGGCCTTGGCCTTCCTCGTTGCATCCCTGCATTCTCTGACAATGTTCCTATATTCTTCCCATGTGGTCTGGCCCTTCTTCCCTACTCTTTTTCTCATTAAGTTTACCCAATGTCTCTTTGTCCATCTACGCAGGTCTCCTGCTGCCCTTGCTTGACTTCTTTCTTACAGGAATGCACCAATGCTGAACTTAGAGAAAACAGTGTTTGAATATTAGCTATCTCTCCTGGACCCTCTTTCCTTCTAGGACTCTGTCCCAGGGGATTCCTCCAAGTAGCTCCCTGAAGAGGTCAAAGTTATCTCTCAAAGTCTAGGGTTGCAATCCTACTTCTTCTCTAGCTTCCTCCCACAGAATTGTGAATTCTAGCATCTTGTGGTCACTGCAACCAAGGCTGCCCCCAGCCTTCACATTTCCCACTAGACCATCTCTGTTTGTTAGTATCAGGTCTAGCAGCGCCTCTCCCCTAGTTGGCTCATCAACCACCTGTATCAAGGAGTTATCTGCAGTGTTCTGCAGGAACCTCCTGGACTGCCTGTTCCTGGCTGTGTGATTATCCCATCAGACATCAGGGTGGTTGAAGTCCCCCATAAGGACCAAGGCCTGGGATCATGAGGCAAAGTTATATGTGTACTTGTAATATAGCATGGAAAGAAGAATTCAGTCATCTATATCCTGTGAACAACACACAGAATAGAATTATAGGACCCAAGCCCAACTGATTTGTTGCAGAACAATACTCTACATTACGCCTATTTTTTCCCAAATTTCTAATGCATTCTTTTATCTTTTATCTAGGTAAAATCTCTAAAATCACAAATAGTTTTTTCTTGCTATTATCAATTAGGCATTTCTAATTGTTAAGTAGGATGCTACTATCGCTGGGACAGACTCACCTGGTGGTCACTAAGTGCTATCTTATTGTAAGCATAGTCTAGTTGTAGAAGTCTATAACTTTCCTCACTGTCTTTGCAACCCCATAGTTCCCCCCTCTATTTTTTTATACCATCCTTTCCTGCCATCTTTTCCTCCTATTATATTATTAGATTTCTGTTTCATATGGAAATATCAGGCTGATCTCACCTAAGTTTAGAGTAATCCTAAGTATAGAGATTGGTGCGGAGCACCCAATCTAGGCTGTTTCAAGGTAGATTTTTAAAGATAAATTGTAATTATCTGTAATGAGTGGCACAAGTAAAACTGATTTGACCTTGATCCTGGAAATGGAGTAGGTGACATCCTTAATTTTCCCCTGGCCCTCTCTTCTGTGATTCAATATCAGTGTAAACTGCTTAGATTTGTCAATTTTTGAATTTTACACAGTAGCTGAATTTATAATCTCTATTAACTTATATTAATAGAGAAAAGGTAAAATATAAATTCTCTGATGAGGCAACGATTTCATATATTATATTCTTGGAATTAGATTGAATAATGGATATTTTAAATATTGAATAAAATAAATATTTAGCTCCCAGGGTGTGGTTTATTTGTTACATTTAGTTCCCAGCGGTTTACTTTGTGTTATGCATTTGGACAATTACAGTAAGGGGAAATCTACAGTAATAGTAGTGTGTTAAGAAAAGGTTGAACAAATTCCTAAGTTGTGGTGAAGATTCAGGCCTTGGCAAAACTCTATTCAATGATTTAATATAAATGAAATGACAAATTGGTGCTGGATACAATTCTTTTTCACCTGTGGACAATTGTCTCTAAATCAGAATATTCTTTTGTGCAGTATGCAACACTATATCACTAAAACTGGTTTATGTTCTCAAACAGAAATTGTACCTTTCTACAATAAATAATTTGTAATGAGTTCTACTGCGAAAACTTAAACATTTTTCCAATAAACTTAAACTGAAAGAAAAATCCTTCATATTTTTAAAACAAAAATGCAGAGTTATATCTGTCATAGACAGATATAAATTAACAAACATTAATAATTAATGTAATATGTAATATGTAATGTAATAAACATTAAAAATGTTATATCTGTCTATGTTGTGTTTTCAGATGTAATCTACTGAGCATCGGAAAACTTAATTATTCTTCAAGTGGTCAATGACAGGTCTTCTGCACATAATACTATATCTCATAATAGGTGTCATGGCACTCAACAGAAAGGAGTAATTGTATATGCTGGGAAATATTTCCTTAGATTAGCACATGTGAATATTCTGACTGGTGAGCCATTTTTTTCTTGTACTTTATTATAAGATTTCTTTTTTTTTTCTTCTTAATATTTTCTATCACATACAGATAAAGGATTTTTCAGTATCTGGGAGATTTTTACTGGTATAAAATCATTGGAGGCTTTTTTTCTTTCTTATCCTGCCATTATTTTTCGTTTTGAAGGTGGCAGAAATGTCCTCTTAGATTATTCAAGCACATTGTTATTCAAACAGCAAGGCAAATAGAAACCTAAAGGTCTACTTCAGTGCAGCATTCATTATCATCTTGCTCTGTACTGTAAATTACAAGAATTCAGTTTGTCAAAATCATATTCTATGTTCTGTTCTATTAGAATGTTAACCCTACATGGTATTTGGAGAAAATCTACATGGCAGAGAAGAAAGAAGGAATTTGGAGTAGTATGGAATATTGATAGTAATGAGAATACAAACAATAAGAAAAGATTTTACAGGTAAGGACAGTCACACTAGAATGTGGAGAAAATATTGGTCCTGGAAACCACAAGTGGAATGTCAATTTTTTATGGTATTTTGGGATTTCATACTGGAGATAGCAGAAGAATATAATTAAAAAAGCAGAATATAATGCCATTATAAGAGCAAGTATCCTTCAAAAAAAAAAGAAAGCATTAATCAAACCTACTAATATAATAAGGGAAATGACAGAATTTTGCATGCACTTATCCTTCATTCTTAAGTTGGACTCAGAGTGAGGCAGCATCCAAAAGTCCTGTTAAGATTGTGACTTCACTGTGTGGCAAATATTCTTAAAGTAAATATTGAGATTGAAATTGAAAAAGGAAATTGATATAAAGCAATACTAGAAGAATATGAATAATAATTAGGAAATACAATTAAGATTATGAGGAGCAGGCAAACATAGTCTATCAGATGTTTAGCCAAAATCTAGGATAGGTTCCCCAATCTTAGTATGGAAGAAAAGTAAAAAAAAGAATTACGGGTTATTCTTCCCCTCTATATCTCTACAGAGTTCAACTCCAAAAGATTTTAATGATACTTTTCATGTGTAATGAATGTACATTCCTGATATGCAAGACTGATTTTGCTGATAAAGCCAGTATGTTAATATGAAACCCAAGGTTTTAAATGTATTGTTCCATGGTCGGTCAAAATAGAGGAAAAGCATAAATATAGGTTTAGTTTTCAAAGAAAATGGAGCTTCGTATTGAAGGTGGGTTTTTTTTAAATTTATAAAATATATAGGAAAAATACCTAACATCCATGTTTTTCATTCCCCCTTAGAATTACATAATATCATCCACCAAGAAAAATATAGTTCCTTGTGGGGGAAAAAGAAACAAACAAACATAATGAAATTAATGAGTTTTCTAAATGTTTATAGTTATATAATCTCTTATAACTAAAAGCAATAAAACTCTCAGAACATTTTTTACAATGGCTTTTACAATGGTTTGCAATAATAGACACTGTAGAAAGGTCAGCTTTCTTTATTAAGCGTTTGGTTCCTCAGGATAAGATCATTGTTAAACTGATGGTTTAATTGCTATTAAATTTTATTCCATATTTCTATTACAGATTTTTTTTCTGACTTTCATAGATAGCTACAGTTATAATATACTTTTCTTAAGTAAAATTAGAATTTGAAATATAATTTATCATAATTTATTCATTATTAATTCTTGGCTCAAAATCTTGTTTAAAAATCTGTCAGTATAGAGACAATATTTATTTCTTTATTTTGATATCTGAAATCAAACAGCCTCCTTCATCACTCTTAAGCAAATATCCTGAATAATAAATCTCTGAAGAACTGCCTTTCCTTAAAACATTGTTCACCATTATAATAATAATAATTTTATTTGAACTAGAGTAATTTAAAAAGTAGGGTACCTTACTTAAGAACTGTTTGTTCATTTCATGAAACCTCTTCAGACCTGTAAGATCTTTCACTAAATTGTGGTAGGCATTTTCTTGATGCTTTAGGCATCTGTGGTACATACCTTCTCTAAAGGACTGCCATACATAGACTTAAGTATGTGATCCAGCTGTAGATTTTAGCTCAGCACACGGTAAAAATTAACACCAGGCAAAGGAGCACTGCTAAGCTCATTTTATGAGTGGACTAAGCAAGGGATAGGCTGACTCAGAAGGTGTTTGCACAGAAACATGCACATGCACATGCACACACACACCCACACATTACAACAGATTAGAACAGAGTAGCTTAGGAGATGTAGTGCTTGCCCCAGTGTCTGGCTCCAGGCAGCAGCTTGGCCATGGTGCTGGTCTTGTTCTTCTACATTGGGTTGAACATCTGCACATGAGCATTTTCTCTCTAGTCTCTATTATTGGGGCAGCTGTAGCCTGATGTTGGCACAGGTTAACAAGTCCGTCCACTCTGCACTTTCCTAGCAGCTTCAATGATTGCTCTCCTGTCACTCATTACTCCAGGGCTCACTCGTTACTCCAGGGCCCAGACCTGGTGTTCGGTTGTTTGCACCCTGCCATGTCTGCAACGACTGTGGCTTGTTGAGCTCAGTCACTCAACTCCTGATCAGGAACTCATGATGCTCCCACAATGCCCACCATTTATTCAGCCCTGTTATTCTCCCCATTTGCTCTCTCCTGCTTCAGAGTGTGGAGAGAAGCCAACATTGACTAACAGGACATAAGAATAATGGAGATGGGAAATTCATGATGGTAGTGACTGAAGTTCAATCACTGATTTTGAGATTGCATATACTGGGAAGGAGAGACAATCGCAACAGGATCAAAATGAAGACTCGTATTTATTAAATCGGTGCTGAAATAAACATAATTGTATGGATATCAGCTAACAATTAGTACAAACTGGGCAATCTATATTCCACTTCCAAGGTAACTGCAAATTCAGCCATTCTCACACATACAGACACACATACAAACACAATAATTTTCACTGGAGATAGATCAAATGGAGATGTAGTCAGAAGAATATACAAACACAAACTATTTTATTTTTCTTCTCACCACCTATACTGCAGATATAAGAGGATTCTCTTTGCCTGGGCAAAGTTCTGTAAAATAATTCTTGTAGCCAGGCTTCTTTCTTTCTTTCTTACTCTGCTGTATTCTGCTCAAAAAGATAAATTTGACTAGAGAGAATAGGTATGTGTTTCCTCAGGTGACAACTTTGCAAATTTCAATTTTCACTTACCAATTTATTTTGCTAAATCAATTAAATAATTCACAATTCCTTCTGAAAACAGCCCTTCTCCCCTCTACTAGAATAGTAAATATAGTTTTCCCTTACCCTGTTTTTATCCGCTTATACTCCTGAAATATGTATAGCAGTGTTGAATAGCTCAGGGTATGTACGGCAGAGCAAACAGTAACATTTTCAAGTAAGAAGTGGCTTTATGAGTATCTCTTTTACAGAATAACTGCACACAGCTTGCAAAGGATTAGTCTTAAAATCTCTACATTTCAAAATACTTTTTGGAATGTAACGAAACCCCAATGTCTCACTTTTGTGGATTTATACACCAATTATTATAATTTCATATTGATTATGGGTCATAGGAATAGAGTGGCTATTAGACCTTACAAACACTGACCTTAGGCTCATAGTCTGTATTTATGGAGGGTCTTTATTGATTTTCTCTGAGTCCGTGCTTCTGGTGGAGCTGAACTAATTAATGTTACATCCTAAAAGAAATATGTCTGAAAAACTGTTTTCATTTTCATGTGGAAATTCATTTCTTAAAGAAAAAAAAGACAAATTTGAAAACTACTGATGCTATCAGATTTAAATGGATGCATTATCCTCAAACTAATGTGAAGTTCTTCTGCCTAGTGGTAGGAGAAATAAAAGGCAGCTTGTATTGCAAAAATATGGAACATGACATTTTTCAGAGAGCTGTTTGTTCAGTGTTTTACAATGTCTTATGAGACTTTAAAATCTAAATGTTTTAGGGTAGTGAAGTTAACACTTTCAGATGGGATGAAATCCATAATATTATGTCACAACAGGCTACATAGTTGTTTAGACAGTCTGATAAATAACAAAAAAGTTTGGATGCCCTGAAATAGGATTTTTACCACTGCCTTTGCTGCCAGTTCCTGTTAATCTCCATTTAGAAGCGCATGGGCAGAACATCAACTGGAATACTGTGACCAGTATGTGCTGCCACAAAAACATCCACAGAAGAGCAGTCGAGCATAATTGGAGAACTGCAAAACCTGACATGTGAGCAGAGATTGAAATATCTAGAGTGTATTAGTTCAGGGAAGGGAATTGTGCTGGGAATGTGATAGCAGACTTTATATATGTAAAAACTGCTGCAGACAAGAAGCAATCAATCTAGTATCATATTGAAAAAAAGAAGTAAAAGATTTATTCCAGTAATGAAAAATCTTTTTTTTTTTTTTTTGAAAAAAAACAACCCCCCCCACAAAAAAAAAGAAGAAAAAACAACCACAAAAAAATTCTGAAAGCACTGATAGTAAAGTGCAGCAATAAGTTGTCCAGAACTTGTAGACTTGAGATGATTGAATGTGTGAGCTCTTGAGCCTGCACCTGTTTGCCAGTACTTACTTAGGCAATCCCTGTCTTGTTTTCAGTGAGGCTATGGCTAAATAAAGCAAGATCAAGACCTCAAAAGTACATGAATGCACAGCATAGTCTGACATGACCCATGAAAGCAAAGCCAAAACACAGCTCACCCATCCTGGGGTGACATACTCTTGTAATCAACAGCTCTCAGCCCCCTGGCTAGTATGTTTTATGTGAAAGAGGCTGATGATATCATTCTTCACACATTAACTGCTAAAAAAAAAAGATCAAAAAATGTAGAAAAGTATAGGGCATATAAAATATTCTTCAGTAGTTATATTCCCCTATTTGTGCACATGGCTCTTGTGGGTGGCAGTGGTTGGAAGGTACTTCTGGGTTTGAGATGAAGAAATTTGCATAAGGCTATACACAGAAGATGTACAGTGGGGGAAGATAACAGTTTACTTGGAGAAGCAAAGCCTGTTTGAGAAAATTTTGGTGCTGATATCTTAGAATCTTCCATTTTAAATTGTTATTATATTTTGATATCTTCACTGAAGCAGGAAGGTAGAAAGAATCTTAAGAGAAAAGGAAGATATCCTTTAAAAATCAAGTTTAAAGATTATTTATCACTTAAATATCCTCTCACCAATAGACAGGAATTCAGATAACCCAGTGATGGGTACAGCAAAGTCAGATAAGATAAACAACCAGCCTCTTGGGGCCCTTCACTTTATAAATGTAACTTTAACACATTTCATGTTTGCTTTCTTCCTCACTTTAAAGCTGTACTTACATTAGAAAGTGACTTCAGTTTTTCTAAAGTGTTATGAACCTCAGGCAGCCTAGAGACAGGACACTTCATGTAATCGAATCCTTCTTTTAAAGTTTTTCAGCAATATTTATTACTCAAAATGTGTTCGGTGTGTTGTAAAAATAAGGTGTTTCATAAGAAACATTGTAAAACAACTTGTGATAGAGCATCTTGGAGATAAGGACTTCTTGGGCTATGAAGATGTTTACTTGTTTTAGAGCTGGCCTTTGGACATGAAGAGTAGAAGAGAAAATAAATGTGCAGTGCAAAGTTTAAGCAGTGTATGATGATTTCCAGAAAAAAAAAAAAAGAAAAAAAAAAGAATTGAAACTCCTCCTCCTGTCATCCCCTCCCCCAAATCATATTCAGGTCCTATATTGATACTGCTGTGGAAGATATTCAGAGATTAAAAAAAAATGAGTTTAATCGAAAGAAAAGAACATTGTCTTTGCCCCAAAGATTTCTTTTAGTTTTGAGTTTATTCTAATATTTTTCTTTTAGTGAGGAAATTTCAAGTGGTGGAATTTAATAAATCGCCTATTTTTTCTATCTAGATATCTATCAGTTCAATCTGAAAAAAAAATGTATCATATGAGTGCTATTAATGCAATAGAAAGGATCACTTAAGGATTCACTTAATTATACTGCACCCTGTTATAAAAGACATTAATAATTTTAATCAAGGCTCTTGGATGACGAGCCACAGACAGGTCTAGGAACTGATTCTGCATGTCCAGGGGCTGAGTTCCTCTTCGCTATAAGGATCACCATCCCTGCCTTGCAGTTTTATCCCGAGGTCCAGGGCTGAAAGCCTCTGCATAGTTGGGTGACTTCTGGTGCCCGTTCTCAGCAGGCCAGTTAGCTTAGAGTGCATTTGGGTGGAGCTATAGCACCTTTGTTGTCTCAGGACTGCTGCTGCTAATGTGACATTAGAAATTTCTGAAATTAGATAGCTACTATAGAATGTGAATGGAATTCACAAAGAATATGAATGGAATTCAGAGATACATCAGTATAGAGTTACTCAGTTCCCTTCTGTATATCATTAGATATATGAATATGTGTGTCATGTCCATAGAGATATCTGTATGATATCCATCTAGTATAACACATGGAAGGAGAAGAAAAGCAAAATGAGACAGAGACTCTTCAGTCTATTAAAATATTCCACAGTATCAAAGCTGTAGCCAAAAATAATTTACATTGCATGATGAGTCATGCATCCTGCCTCCCATCCCTGAGTAATGGCAGGATGTAGGGCTGAACATGTGCTACCTGCTTAATGAGGATTACAAAAAGATTCATTTAAAATGATACCGGCTTGCTTCCACAAATTTTGTAGCACATCAAATTAAATCAGTCGGCCAGCAAGCTCTGCTGCTAGCCATGCCCTCCCATCCAGACAGTGGTGCCTCCCTACCCTTCTGTATGCATCTCTGATACTGCATTTTACAAAATTATTCCTGTGAATGTTTTACATTTAAGGGCTCAGTTGAGACTTGTTATGGTCTAATAACTGTGTGTTCACACAAGGAATAATATTAAAAAAGGGTCAGTTTGGAATAAATTTATTGTCATCATTGCAAATCAAAAGTGGAAATGGAGTAACACTGAAAATATTGAGTCAATTTTTTTTCATAAAATGATTTGCTTTGCTTCTGTGTGTGCCCCCATTATTGTCTTTCCACAGCTACTGACAAGAATATAAATACAGCATATCTCAAGACCAAATAAATTTAGTAAGCTCTGCTAAATTAGAATTGAGTAAACAACCCCATTTTATCATGACACAATCATAACAAGACACAAAGACAGGAAAAGTAATTTTACAGTTACACAAAGGCACGAAAATATAGCAATGTTTGATGAAACAGATTAAAGACAATCAGACAATGTAAACTCTGTTTTGTAATGAGCCCATATAATAACCATATATTTGAATTACATTATGTTAATTTACAGTTGTATCCTTCGCACCAAGATATGTCAAAAGCTTCAGGATAAAGCAGCTGTTCTCAAATTTAAAGAAATGGTTGTGATTCGTTTAATTAGCTTTGTTGTTTGACTATGTACATAAGATTTACTGGAGTGTTGACATGAGCTTTTCTTTGGTGTATTTAAGCGTTAAATTTGATTATTAATACTCACTTTTCACAAAGATCTGTGAATAAGATAATTATATGGGCAAATTGAAAGTATTTTATTATTAAAATAATTAATAAGAAATCATACATTGTGATACTATTTACATAGAAATATTTGGCCCTTCCAAATTTTTTAATTCATTTTAACTCATGAAATGAGTTAGGGCGGTGATCAGAGGTGCAGAGTCTAGTTGGAGGCCTGTCGTTAGTGGTATCCCCCCAGGGGTCAGTCCTTGGTCCAGTCCTGTTCAATTTATTCATCAACGACCTGCATGAAGGCACAGAGTGCTCCCTCATCAAGTTTGCAGATGATACGAAGCTGGGAGGAGTAGCGGATACTCCAGAGGGCTGTGCTGCCATCCAGAGGGACCTGG
>JAUBNY010000223.1:30267-62906 GCA_032275445.1 Crypturellus soui | reverse complement strand
GGAGATCTTCCAAACCCGCCTGGATGCCACCCTGTGCCCCGTGCTCTGGGTGTCCCTGCTGGAGCAGGGGGGTTGGATTAGATGATCTCTAGAGGTCTCTTCCAGCCGCAACTGTTCTGTGATCTTGTGATCCTTTCAAAGGTTTATGTGAGGATTGTATATATTGGATTCTTTGAAGTAAGATAGATTAAGATAATTAGAAGTTTGTCCTCAAGTTTAAATAAATACATAGGCGGGTGTGATTTTTTCCTCTGCTGACTATATAGAAATTGTTATAAATTTTTATTGCATATGAATGACATTTATACACTGTTTGGTATATATAACCATGGATGGATTATATACTTTTACACTAAACAGTGGTATTTTGTAGTGGTAAATTTGTTCTGTAGAGCAGTAATACTTGTGAAAATACTGTACCAAATATTACTCCTATTTCTTTTCCTTCATCTCTTGTCTTAAAAAAATGCAACACACTGATACTTAATAAGTCATAGTGAATAATAGTGAAATAGTGAAAGTTTTATATTCTCACTAAGCGCATACTCATTCCATCTGGAAATAGTTATCTAAGGCAGAAGTTTCAATATCTCCCTGATTTATCCTATTTCTTTCTGGCAAAGATAGAATTACCTTAAAAGGCTAGCATAAATGTAAATGACTGATTTCAGACAGATTTTTTTGAGAGCAATGAATTATTTAATCGCAATTTGTACAACAAACAAGAAGTCACATACATCTTGATTTTTGACCCTACATAATAGGACATATTGTAGACTCTTAAGTATTGGTGAAGGAAATCATATTAAATGGAAAAATCTCTTTTGCTGTATCTACTGAATATGACTAATTAGGTTATCACTGGTCTGAGCTGCAATGGTTCTAATTATTTTTATTCAGTATGTTGATTTTGCTGGTTTTTTTTAATAAGAAGAACATCTATTATTGATTTTCCCACTTGTTGTTAAAGTTCAAATTAGGTATTTGATACTTTCTGTTTAATTTATTTACCACATTATTCATTAGCAATCCCTGGAAATCACTGTTCTCAGTAGGAACACTACAGCTACATTCTGTCAGTATTACAAATGTTCCAGGAAGGTAATATTGCTCTTAAAAGGATGCCAGGGACATAAAATATACTTTTGCTGCTGTCCTAACATTTAATGTATGCAATGGCTATATAAGTGTTCTTTAGTGACATTTTTTTTTTCTTCAGGATTTTTTTAAATTCATTCTCTCCCTTTCCTTACAGAAGCAGTCAGCTATAGCCTTAGTTTAAGTTCTTTCTTTCAAGTTCAGTTTTCCAAATAACATTAATTGCCATTATTCAATAGAAATATAACCTGCACTGTGAAGAATCATCTAAAAATTACACACACATATCTATTAATCACTTTTAGTACATATGAGATGAATCACTTTTTCTTTGGTGGCATGAGATTTTGACAGAATTTAGATCAACTGTAGTGTTTCAAACTACCCTCATCTGTTACTGATGCCAATAAATGTTTTCATGTTCCCCTCATCTTCTGTGGTGGACAATAACCTCTGGTAGAAGGATAACAGGATAACATAAAGCAAAAGGGTAAAGCTAAGTCCTTTGACTACTATATTTTCAAAATGTCTGCGTGTTCAAGTCCAGTTGTTCTTACAGACAATTTGACCTCTCTAAATTACTCTGACAACTTGAATAATTACTGAAATAAAATCTTTTTCAGTAAACAGAATATATGTAAGCAATTTGCAATAACCATTTTGCATTCTGCATTCCAAATTCCCTACTAATGTTGAGACAGAAGAAATTATTTTTATTCTATGGTTGGAATTTTTTCGAGCTTCTAGAATTTTTAAAATAGCAAAAGAACGCTTTTGTTTTGAGCATATGCACCAATATAGAGTGTACTTTAATGAACATTTATAATACCTTTCCATGAGATTTCTAGAACAAATATTGCCTGATTTCAGTGTTTTATAAAGACAATCAAAGAGATTCAAATGTCATCAAACAGAACATGCAGCATTGGTTCTCTATAAATGTCAACAATATATTCATTGCTATATTTGACTGCCAATTATTATAGGATTTCAGGATGTCAGCTGAAGTTTTGCTACTAGATTTCTGAGTTTATCCTCAATGGATTTTTATTTTGCTTTTATTTGTGTATCCATATTTCTTTCTATCTGACTTTTTACATATTTTTCTGTATCACAACATAATTGAAAAAATAGGTATTGATTTACAAACTATTTTGGTTTGCTTTAAACTGTTTTGATTAATTTGTAGTCACCTAACTTTCAAATTATTATTTTATTAATTCATATTTATTCATATTTTGTTATGCGTACAGTTTACTAAAGTTTCTATTAAAAAAAACACAATGGCTTAAATAAAAATCAAATAATCGTATGCATGCATGAAGGGCTTAGGAAAGGAAGATGTTTTCTATAGAATTCCAGAAATTACTGTTCATATTTAATTACCACTTTTGTAAAAAGCACAGGGCTTTGAAATCCAGTAATTCAGGATTTTTTCAAACTTACACAACATCTAAGCTAAAAGATTTTATTTCTGAATAAACTTCATAGTTATCCAAGCCAAAAAAGGGCTAGTTCAGGCCAGATGCAATGTTTTCATACAGTTTGTAACCAGCAAATCCTTAAAACGAATTTTCCCTAGGGATCCTAATTTGAGCCTGAAGGTAAAACTTCCACTACAGAATCATTTCTGAAAGATACAGTAAACTTTCCTTATTTTTGCTTCTAGGAAGGAGTATGTAAGTATCTAGTTCTTTCTTTGTATTTAGGTCTTTCTTCGCATATTCATGGTAACCTATTTTTATAAGCATTCTAGTGACGGAAAATAACTCTGCAGCCAATTTATTTCAGTCTTTTTTTTTTTAATATTGGAATTTCTTTCCAATATAGCTGTTTTTAGATTTCCTTACATTATTCTTTCTGCAGTTAAATATGGATACAGAGAAAAGATTTTCCCTTGTCACTGAGTCTAGTTTTGTGCCTGAAGACAATTGTGCTGTGTCCTATATTTCTTGAAAAATAATGCCAAAAATCTTGCACCCCTTTAGCTCAGTGAATAGATGAAGATGAGGCTACCTGATGTGTTCTGTGTGCTGTATTCCTGTTACTCCATGCAGGCATGATTTTTTATTTATTTTTTTTTACTCTGAGAACAGCATCACATTATCATCCTGTGCTCAGCTTGTGGCTTCATCTTCTTCTCAGGACTTTTATGTGTGTGTATGTAGCAGTGCATCCTTGCATAATTTTACTTTCATTTGTCACCAATTGAAAACAAATTGAAGAAGCATATGACAATATTAAATAATATTAGACCTAGGACATACATGTGGAAATCCCTGCTAGACACAGTCTTCATTCTGACAGTGAAACATTAAACTAGTTTCTATTCTGTATTATTTTTTGTGTAGATTATATCTCCAAAGCCTGATTATGAGAATGGCTGCCAAAGCCTTGCCAAGGTCAGGATATATGTAATCTACTTTTTCTTCTCACTTCACAACACCCGTTACTCTCTACAGAGAGCAAATATATTTTAGGTTGACACATCCATCCTTGACAAATCCCTATCAGTAGTCACTCACCTCTTTGTTTTCTTACCGTTGCCACTAGTAGTTATTACAGTCTCTAATTGCAGTAGGGCTGTGTTTTGAAAAACTGATGTAAAAAAAAAGCAATGAAGATATTAGCCTTCTTGGCATTAGCTATGGTTAGTTTTACTACTCTGTTGAATAGTAGACTAGTACTTTCCACTCTTTTTTTCTTTTTCTGTCCTTATCACTAATATGCTTGAAATTCTCATTGCCTTTTGCTAATTGCGGCTCATTTTTTTTGCCCCTGTGATTTTCATTTTGTCCCTGTATGCTCATGCTATACTTTAATGTTCATGCTTATTAGTGTGGCCTAGTTTCAACTTCCTTTTTGCTCATTTCTTCTCTGAAATCCTTGAAGTGTTCTTCATTTAAACAAGTAGGTTCCTTACAATATTTTTTCTCTCTCCTCTGCAGGGGGGTAG
This sequence comes from Crypturellus soui, assembly GCA_032275445.1. Lineage (NCBI taxonomy): Eukaryota > Metazoa > Chordata > Aves > Tinamiformes > Tinamidae > Crypturellus > Crypturellus soui. Next base: position 58,852 of record JAUBNY010000223.1, on the reverse strand, counting down.
CTTGTACTTGAGGCTTTTATGTATTCCTTTAAAGAGCTGCCAGCTTTTTAAAATATCTTTTCTGCTTAGACTAGCCTCTCAGGATATCCAGCTCACCAATTCTCTGAGTTTACTGAAGTCTACTTTCTTGAAATTTGTTGTTTTTACTTTGTACTTCTATCCTACATAAATAAATAAATAATCTTGCTTCTTGAATGTTTTGCCCCTTATCTTTATTCCCTTTTGCTTTATCTACCAGCAATGGTCATGAGCCAGCTTGAAGCACTTGTTGGGGATTTTTTTTTTTTTTGGATGGATAAATGTCAAGTAAGCTGAGATGGTGACTGCCAATTCAGTATACAAGGCCTCACTCCTGGTTTTCCGTGTTTAGGATAAACCTATATCTGACTGTGTTGCTAGATGGAGATCCTAGTGTTATACTTCTAAACATCACTGAAAAATATTTCAGTGTCCCAGCTCTTTTGGTATTCCAGACCTCAGAATTGTCTATGATAAGCAAGGAAGCATTGTTTTGCCTAGTTCATTTCCTTACCCATTTTGAACATGTTATATGCTTTTCTAGTAATGTTCCAGTCTTATAAATTATCTCAGCATTTCTCATACTCAAGCTTGTAAGAAATGGATCTTAGCTGCCGTTCAAACTCTTCTGTTTCCTCCTTACATTTCATGTTCTACCATGCAGTCATTTATAACGGCTTCTCACTGCTCCCTTAAGTCTATTTTATTGTTACATTTGCTTATATTGATGACAACTGTAAACCCACAAGAGGCCTATCCTACTTCTCATAATCCAAATATGAGATGCTGCTGAGACTTTTGCAGGTTTATGATCTTTATCTGTATGTTCATATAATCACTAATAACAGATCTGAGAATGTTCCAAAACACATGAATGGCAATAGGGGAAGAAAGAGATGATGAATAGAAAGGGAGGAAAAACATTCCTGTATAGTATTAAATGGAAAATCTTCCAAGTGAGCAAGAAGCCAAACATTTTATTGGCTACTTGGAACCCCTCTCTCTTGGCATAAACTTGATTTCACTAAGTTGTTTTCTTGTAACAATAAATATATATATATATGTATATATATATATCACACTAAATACATTTATATGAAGAATAGAACCTCCAGCAAATTGACATTCATATAAAAGGAGCATCACCCTCTGCTTCAATGGAAAACTGATTTTTGGTGTGCCTTACTAAAGATTTCAAGAAATGATACATATACCTTTGTGATTTCTGTTAAGCATCCATTGCAGAAGATGAGTAAACATAGGGATTTGTTGATAAATACCATAAGGGAAATAACTATTTGATAATAAATACTGCATATGACCTGCTGTATAAATAAGATTTGTAACAACCTCTCTGAACTATTCAAACAATCTGTGTAACAAAGTCCTTAAGGACATTTCATGGGTAGCTTTGAGTTTTAGTTTGGTGGGAAATATGACTCATTCACTACACTTTGTGATTTGTTTAATTAAAAACAAACAAACAAAAAGGTATTTTTATTTTCAGAATAGCTAGCTTTTGTATTTTTTCAAGAACTTGAGAAAAGTGTGGACTGTTATACAGACTACAAATTTGGGTTTGTGTTTTGAATTTACTGAACTGTCACTGTTGACAACTTTTCTAACTTACTAATGAGTTCCTATAAGCTATTCATTAAGCATATAAATCATAGAAACCGTTTGAATTTGTTGATATGTCACTGCTTTGGAGCTATGTTCTTATTGATCTGAAAATTAAAAACTATGTCGGTGACTTTCACACCTCCTTATTGTTACTTCATAGTATTAATGAATTCTGTACAGCTACGTATTTGGTACTGTACTGTATTTCTGCTTTTTTTTTTTTTTTGCTCCAGCAAGAATGAGCAAAGTCACTGTGTTTGGAACTTTCTTCATTTTCCTGTACTATATAAATATATGGCATGGGGTCTTGGCCATTGGTTAGGTCATTTCTTTGGAGAGGTGGCAGAGAAAGGCAGCAAAGAGGTAATTCATCACATCTCATAACACACACTTAAAATAGATACAACTAATTGTCTTCTGAAGAAGCTTCTTTCTGCAATGAGTCTTGTCGAGTTTAAATTTAGCACATTTTCAGACAACCTTCGGTCTACTTTTTCATTCCTCTCTCATGTCTAGAGAATTTACTTTCTGATGCATTTGTGTCCCTCAGGAACCAAGTTCTCTTCTGTGACTCTCCTTTCTTCCTCTGCACTACAGTATCTGGAAACCCTTTTCTCTGTGCATGCTCTTCAAGGCAGGAGTAACCTCCTCCTCCTTTAACAGAGGAACATCTGACCCATTTAAATTTATAAAGGAAGATAACATATAAAGTGAGAATAGACAGATACCAAATAAATACTGTCATGCACAGTATAAAGAAAGAGAGATAAAGACTCTTTCCACAGCAGCTTTTAATGCAGAAAATGCAGCTGCAAGATCATAGCAGAGCTGACTTTCAGGTAGACATCCCCAGTCTACTGGTGATCAGTTTTTCCAACCTGAATCAAAATGAAATCTCATGTAAGTAGAAATATTTTTGCAACAAGTTTTTATTTTTAATAAGTGATAGATTTCCTACATGCTTCTTACATTCATCCTCTCATTTCAAAAAAAAAAAAAAGTCATAGAAATCAGGAGAGGTCACTGACTGCTAGAGAAAGGTAAATGTTATGAACACTTTTTCAAAAGTCTACAGGCCAGATGAAGGAAAGAACCTGTTGATTGACTGATCAGACTTGCTTCAGGCCCTGAGAAAATCCTGATGTGAGTCCTCTTGGTACGCACTGCTGGGCAGATGAGGGCTCCGTAGAAAAACTTCCAGGAAGGAGACCCAGGTTCTGTCCTGGAACTTGTTTATAAGTGCTAAAATAGCATAAAAACAAAAAGACCCAAAACAAACAAACAAACAAAACCCACAGTGAGTCTGGGAATCAAAGAGCAACATATTTTTCGGTCAAAGACTTGATAAACATATTGTGAATTTTCAAAGCCTATTCAGGACACTGATGTTGCTACATCCTTCATAAAATGCAACTGTGCTGACTTTGTTTTAAATGATTAGCATAGGTGATACTTACCTCTTACACAATAGCCTATTCTTCACAGCCAAAAAGCATTTCCAGGAAGAATTTAACTATCTGCAAGTGCTGAAGAGTATTCCAACTTTGATCTTCTTCTGTAGGTTTTGAATTGGGGAATAAGGAGATTGTAATGGCTCAGTGTGAGAAACAAATTAGCACCAAATATCCATCTTGTTGCATGAATGGTATAGCTGCCAGACACAGATTAAAGAAGTGGATTAAAGACTGCTTTTTTGCTGTTAGAAAGAGTTAAATTTGTTTTGTTTCTTAAAGATTTTTGCACTCAGCCTCTGTATCCCAAGTGACCAGTTAAGTACCTAAACTCCAGAGTGTGACCACAGATATTGCTCTGTGTTTGACATGTCCCGTGATACTGACAATTCATATTCAGTGGACAGGATGTTCATAACTTCAGTGAGAGTCCCTATCTGCCTCCAAACAGAACAGGAGCCTTGTGCTTGCACTGGAACCTTGGCTTCCATGTGGTGGCAGTGCCAAATGTCTGGCCAAAAGTCCTTTGAGAATTTCACCTGCTGGTTTTACTGAGAAGTTAAGTCTGGGGGGGACTATAAATACGCAGTATTGATCCCTAATAGCATTTGCTTTTTATTCACTCTCACACATGTTCCTAGATCAGATTTTCCATCACCCACTTCTATTTCTGAGGTGATAAAAAGCAACACTATTTCTGCTCTCTCTATATACCAAATAGCATGCTATTCATTTTATATGTGCTATAATAGATAACCAATGAGTAGTGCAAGATCAATAAAATGATATATGCAATATGCAGTATGGGACCCTGGAGAAAGTATGTGTGAATGGGAGTCAGAAACTAAAACGTGAAATGCATATTGATTTTTTTTTAATTTTATTTTTTATTTTTTCCCCTTACTAAGGAATGGAGAAACAAAGGCAGAACGGATGTATGTGTTGGTCTTTCTCCCAAGATATAAGTAAATTTATGCATTTAGGCCTCAAGCAACAGACAGAGCTAATATTATTGAGTGATACATACTGTAAAAGGTACATCTCCATTCCTAAGAACACAGTTTTATTTATGAATTCAGTTTTGATTTGGGGAACGTCTCATCTTAGGATGAAATTACCTCAAGATGCCACTTTCACCTTTTTTTTTTTTGTATATGTGTGGCTGTAGGGAAAAATCCTTAGCAAACAAATAGTTCAATGAAAAAGAATGTTTAAAACCACTCCCAATGACTCCATTAGAGCCAGAATTTCACTAGTGACATTTTAGGCATATCAATGCAATTTATAATTTATTGGCCACCTTTATTTTGTGTTGTTCCCTAAAAAGTATAAGTCATTTCCTTACGACATCTTAAACTTTTAACTAGGCTTTACCTCCTATCATCAGCAATTTTAGCCTCTCCTTGCAATATCTTGAAGGCACATAAGGATAAAGATCTGTGATTTCTACAAAATATTTCTGAGAATATCACTCTCTGCTTGAATTGTAGATTATTCCTAAAAACAGTGTTTTCTGCCTTTCTACTTTTGAGGCAAGTTAAAGTGAGCTGAAGGTATCCTTAAGGTTTTTTTTTCCCCTCTCTTTAATCACAAAAACATATTTTGATTTATAATTTAAATGAGTTGCTTTAAGTGGGGTTTTAGTAGTCCTCAAAAGAAAAGTTAATCAAGATAGTAGATTAATAAAAAACAGTTATTTCATAGCTGATGAATTAAGTAGTTAAATGAAGCTTTGCAGTAAGAAGGAAAAAAAAAAGTATTTTATGGAGGAAAAAAAAGCGCTTTGCAGAGGATAATCCATTTCTGCTCATTTTAGCCTGTCTACCAGAACTGGCAAATTTAGAAGACCTTAAATAAAAATGTAAACTTATTATAGATATGGTACGTTAATGTTGAATTTACAATAAAATCTGAGAAATTATTGGAGCATTTAAAATGACTGAATTAAGTCATTAGTCATTATGAAGCCAGAAATAAAAGAACAGACTGTTCTATAAATGTTAAATTGGTAGTTTACTATTTTTAACAGTCCATGGAAAGTTTTTCCATGCTGATTTCCTTATCCATTTCTTTGTTTATCTGGCTTTTTCAACTTTTTCCACTTTGCAATGAAAAACATGCATCTAGCATTCTGGGTACAGTCAAGTCATTAAAAACAAAATAATACATTTAAGCTTGCCTCAATCACATCAAGGACCTTAACAGCAAAGAAATACAGAAAATATAATTATTCCACACACATTTTCCATAGAGTATTGCTGTTCAGCCTTAACTAACAACTCCTGTGCTTTTGTGAACATAGAAAAAATGATTGATTGTATGGCATATCTTGAAAAGAGTACCAGACACTGAATGTTATGAACCAAGATAGGAAACAATACCAAAGATTGTGAAGCAATAATAAAATGATTCCAACTACTTTTGTATATACTGGTCAGTTTTGTCTTGTATCAGCATTATAGAGACATAGCAGAGGGTGAAAGACTGATAAGTCTCTTATACATGTGAGTCTCCAGATATTACAGATCTAAACCATAATCGTAGTATCAGTCTGACACCACTACCAACAGCCAGTAGAGATCACAGGGAACAGAAAAACATTATTTAGCAAAAGATACACTTCATCTAGTAGCAGAAAGATACAGTAGTCTTTTTTACTGTACCAATATAACTTAGATCTTGAAATGACAAAGAAATGGAAGAAATTGCAAGGTTGCCATCTAAAAGAAGTGAGCCCAGACTTTAAGTGATCTATAAATAAAAACAGTTATTCTGTTTGTAACATTTATATGATCATCTGGTTGCATCTTAAGTCACCCAGAAGACCTGTGGATTTCAAGCTCCTTATTACAAACCATGGGACCACAATCGCGAGACAGAAAGCACGACACTTCAATGTGAAGCAGATGCTATTCACTTTAATATCAGAAAGCGGTTATAGTTATACAGTAGACGCGAAGCGGCACGAGTGCGTTCTCTGTCCATGCAATTTATGATTGGTTAACGAGTTCATTCATGCAGCGAGCACGCGGATGAACTCATGATTGGCTCTTGCCTTGCGTGCCTCTTGTCGCACAGCTGTGCTTGTTTTCCTTCTCTGGTATTCATTGTTCCTTCTTTATGGCTTTCTGGTCAGCACGTTTCCTGCTTACTGCTAACAAGGCTAACAAGGCTAATAAGACTCTTATTTCCTTATCGCATTGTTCCCTGGCAATGTTATTTCAGCCTTTCATAATCATGCAATACTGCCAAGGCTCCCACAGTGGGCAACCAGTTTTGTTTTTGCCTTTTATCCCCCTACTTTCCTCAACTAGTCCAGATATATCAGGATAGGGTCTCAGGTAACCAGTTTTCACCCAATTCTTAATCTTCCCTAAACGATGTCAGTGTGCGTACTGTGAGTAGATAGCTGTAAATGATATCTAGAAAAATAGGAGCCGAAAGCATCTTGAAAGCTCAGCTGGAGAGCAGGACTCAGTATTATTTCAAAATATCCCTTTGATTTTAAGAAATTCAGCTCATTATTTCTGAAGATTTAGGTTTAGTAAGAACAGGTGTGTGCTATCAGCATCCTGAGACATATGTGCATACATATGAATGAAGCTGGGGAGAAAAAAGTGAGATCATCATGAGCCATATGTGTAGTAGACATAAAGTGAATTTTTATCTAGAATCTCAATTTGGAAGGAGCTGAAAGGAATATTTATATCTTCAAAATATGGTAAACAAGTCCTCCAATTTACAATATATAATTGTTCTATTACAATCAAATCTTTAGTCAATCAAATTTCTAGTCAATATAATAAAAAAACAAGGGCTGTTCTAATTATTTTTAAACATAATAACTTTTTAAACTTAATAAAATTTATTTATTTTCTTACATATGAAATACATTGTGTCATCACTACTTTTTAGTTATACACTCAGTGTTTAGTATTTGTCTCTCTTGCATTTATTAGATTCTTTTATTAGGTGTCATATGTATTTTAGAGGGTTAGTCCCACAAAATATGAACCTGATCCAAAGCTCTTTGGAGACATCATGGCCCTAAATGACCATGTAATCTCATTTCCACACTTTTGTTCTTGTCACTGAACATAATAGCAAAAGAATGGCGAAAGAACAGGATGAAGGCAAGGATGAAAAGATTATGTGGGCACTTGGGAAGTTAATACATGTGGTTCTGCTTTTTTTTTTTTCATAAGCTAATACATAACTATTTTCTTCAATTAGGTGAAATCAGTTAAAACGCTTAGCTAATCAATTACTGAAAAAAACTTAAATAGAAAAAAAAAAGCCCAAAGGACCTTAATTTCACATTACATAACAAGTTAAACAAAGACAAATGAATGCTAGTCATGTCCTATATATTTAAAAAAACCTCTTCCTTTTTCAAAATATATCTGGCCAAACTAGACATTTTCCAGCATCATGACTTTTAACTCTGCGATAAACTTTTAGAAGATTGTTTCTGGTACTCAGGCATCTGAAAGATGCAATTTCCCACAGTCCTGCCAATTTCCATTGACAGTATTGCACAACGTGCAAAATTAAAGAGTGGCAGGGTAACTATTAAGTCTTGCAAGACTTAAAGCCAGTGGTAATCACACAGTATTTTTGAGAATATTTGTCACTGACAGTGGATTCTAGAGAAGAGTTGTTTTTTATTGGTAGGAAGGGCATACCCAAGAGATAACTGCAGCAGGTTTTTGTGCTCTTGGGCTTTTGCCCTTGTTTTCTCTGCTGGCAGGACTCATGCCCACAGAGGTAAAAGCAGAACATAAGGAGATGAGAAAAACTTATCAGACAGGGGAAAAAAAAAACAAAAAGAAACCCCCAAAACACAGAAAAAGAGATCTGAGATTATTTGTATATATGCCAGTTAAAGCCAGAGGAAATTCACTGAACATCTTACCTCGTCTCCTTAATTATAGTCTACCAGGCTATATCCGGTTACTTCTATATAGCTCACAGCAACATGACTTGCTTTTCTGAAGCATATTTTACTTGGAAGGTATCTGTTTTCTGATTCAGGGATTTATTAATAATGTCTGTTTTCATTAGTACTCTTGCAATTGCTGATTACTTCTTTCTTAAAAAAAAATCTTATTTATTTCAATTATCATATCTTCAAAATGCAGTCACTGCTTCCTGCAATAGCTTTCTCTACTGGAGCATCCAAGAATATGCAGGAACTTGATTTGTTCTCTCTCAGAAGATGTTATATATTTTGACCAAGGTTTTTCCCAACTTTCTTTTAATAAGACAAGCAAAGGAGTCTCTGAGACTTAAATAGTAGGGTACATATCAAAACATTGGAAACATTGTTAGGAGCTCATGATGAACTGCCTTTTCATTACAACCCACATATCTGCAGAGACACATTTTTCCATGAATTTGATGATCCTTTCTGTCTGTCTTTCTTTCTAAATTCCTGTGCAATTTGATGTATTAACTGTATATTATCCTCATTGCTATTAAACTCTGATGAGAGATCTGATGAAGACTGTGATATTCAAAGAATTTTATCAGTAGTCATTTCATATTTACTTCCATATAATTGATTAGAATGATGAATATAACATAGGATTAATACTCATCCCAGTGGAATCCTTGTAGTATTTCTACTCATATTGATTCCATTTCGGTAACTAGTTTGGGATATTTGATTGATAACTAGGTCCATATAAAATATTCCTTACTGACATGAGTGCTATTAATGTTTTCTAATGAATATACAGTGAAATATTAAGTATATAATAATTTTAGGAAACAATCTTTCTTATCCTTAAGGAAATGAGCTCATCTTGCACATGATGCATGTGCTTTGTTCCTATGTGCTTTGCTTCACTTTTGTCTTAAACCCTATATTAACTCCTTTTTACAAATCTAGTATTCAGGAGAATAGTTTATCCTTATTTGAAAGAATATGCTGTGGAGTTGTAGCCTATCAATGTGGCATGAAGCACTGGTTTGCCTGTATTTTTTTCACTACAGTCTATCCTGGTTTTACTCAATTTAATACAAATTGTTGTGATGATATACACTGCCCTTTTTCCCCTTACTATATTAAACCAAATGGCTGTTTGGTTGCATATAAATTAGTGTATAAAGTATATCAAGAATAACCTGTATTAGACAAACTTGTGATTGCCTAAAATAATGAAATTGCATTTGTTATACAAGAACTAGTTTCTATAAAGCTGTAATGGTTTGGTATTAATTACATTCAAATCCTTGACTTTTTAATCAGTTGAATTCCGTATCATCTTTTGTTTGATTTTGCTGGGGATTGATGCTAGACTAAGTTATCTGTAACTAGTGTTCATTCCCCCTGCCTTACTCTTTACATGCTAATGAAAAGAGTCTCATATTCCTCTTCTGATTATATATTATCTATCTACATTAAAAAAAAAGAGGAAAAAAAAGAAAAAAAATGTATGTTTGAATTTGGCTATATTTTTCTTCATGTTATTAATAGTGTATTCATCATCATTCAGTAGTGGACTTATGCCAATTCCACAGCTTGCTCGGTTCTTAACTTAAATAAATAAATACACAAATATTGTGCTCTGTTTTGGGCCCCTCCACTACAAGGAAGCCATTGAAATGCAGGAGCATGTTTGGAGAAGGGCAACAAAGCTGATAAGGGGACGGGAACACACACCTTATGAGGAGCAGCTGAGGGAGCTGGGCTTATTTAGTGTGGAGGAGACTGAGGTGAGATCTTATGACTCTCTACAGCTATGTGAAAGGATGTTGTAGTGAGGTGGAGGTTGATCTCTTCTGCAGTATAACTGCAGAGAGAATGAGAGGAAACGACCTCAAGTTGTGCCGGGGTGGTTCAGGTTAGACATTAGGGAGAATTTCTATGTGGAAAGAGTAGTCAAACATTGGATCAGGCTGCTCAGGGAAGTGGTGGAATCCCATCTCTGAGAGTGTTCAAAAAACATGTAGATGAGGCACTTAGGGACACAGATTAGCAGGCAGAGTGTTAAGTGTTTACAATGACCTCAATGATCTTAAAGGTCTTTTTCAACCATAATGATTTTATGATTCCTTCATATTCCCTTTTTCCCTATTCAGTTTTATTATTGTTATTTTTCCCAGTAGTTACCTTCATGTCAAAAAAGGATTAAAATAAGAGCAAAGATAATGATACCTTCTTCTTTGCTCTTCTTGCTCCTCAAAAGTACATATTATTCCCTGAATGACTGCTTGTGTTTCCCCTACAGATAAATTAGGGGCAACAACATTGTTAGGTAAAGACCTCTCTATAAAGGTGCAGAGAAAAAGTTGCTTATCTGTAGCTCAGTGTTTTCTCATATCTCTTTCAAAGTATTTACTGATCAGCTTTAATGCTAGATTTCAAATGTTTCTTGCTTAACTGGTTTGTATCAGATTAACTGAACATGTATTCCTTCTCAGGCTGCTTTTTAGTTTTAAAGGTAGCCTGTGAAAACAATAATGTAGAAGTCTTCTTTTAACACAGTAGTGGTACTTTTTTGAAGAATCTTAGCAAATGAACAAAATTAGTAGATATACCATATAAATTGTAAGACTAAAATAAAATTATAAAAAGCAGTATAAAATTTCATAGTAAAATACTGAGGAAAGGCTGATCTCAACCTTTACGTTCTATAGGAGGAAGGTATAATCACTGATATTCTTCCTTACAGTTATGTAGTCTATTCCCTATTTGTTTGCAAAAATTTAGGTGCTGCTTTGTATAAGAAAACCTATTCTTTAAAGAATAAATATCAGGAATTCTTATGCATTACTGACAAGTTACAAGAGAGCTTAAAGAAAGCATTAATAGGGGCTGAAAAGAAATCACTAAGGAAAGATGTTAAAAACATACTCCATAACTACAAGACATATTTTACCACAGTTTTTCTTCCTCATTAATATCAGTTACATCTTGACTATGTCTTTAAATCCTTATCCTGTCTTTCTTGTCTTTAATGGTTCTCATGTTTGTGAAATTCTATAATTTACAGTGCTGCACTTTTTATGGTTTTTTTTCATATCTCTGTTGCACATATTTTTAAAAAGTAGAGTTAAGAATATGATTAGAAATTAAGCTGTTACTGCTTTTTGGAACAGTAGATTATCTTCTGGCAAGATTAATTTTATAACAGTAAAAACATCAGACAAAGGTTAGGGGCACCTAAAAAATCTACCTGGAGGGATTTTAGTGATGTGAAATACAGTATTTTCCACCTCAGAAGTTTGGCTAGGCTAGATGAGATCAACTGATTCATTGTCTTCTCCTGTGGGAAATTATCTAGGAGCCCCAGTGAGGCAGAGATTAAAGTTCCCACTTCTGTCAAAGTGTATGACATGCCTGGTAGTATGACTTTAAACATCTCTAAATCAAAAGTATCCAAATCAATTTACATAAAAGGAAGTGAAATAAAAATCCTTCTCTTCTGACTCTGGTGTATATTGACACATAAGAATTAATAGAGATATGACAGCTGTGAACTGAGTTTCCACCAGTTTTAAAAGCAATAAAAATCCCTGTAAACAGAAACTCTGACAGAACATTGACTACCATAGTTCTGTAATAAACTAGTCCCTATGCATTAAGAGAAATAATAAGAAGAAATTTTGTCCATCTGGTCTATTTTTTCAAGGTTTATCTGCCTAATAGTAAAGGTTAAGTGAGAGAGCTAGAGTATTTGCTCTAAAAGAAATGCTTAAATTAGCTTCAAAAGCACAGAACTTGAAACCAGTTTACTTAGCAGGATCAGGTTTCAGATTTCGTTTAAATATAAGGTGATACCATTATTTTAACTAAGTTACTCCATTTTTACAGTAGTGCAAACCAGAAAATGATCTGCCCCAGATTTATGTCTCTTTCACTTTTATTTTTTAAAAAGAAACATAGTAGTAGATTAAAGGAGGATCACACGGTGAAAAACAAAACAGCAACAGTAAACACCCCAAACTCTTGTACTATTCTGAATATTAAGTTTCTGGGGACAAGTTTTTGAAGTAACTAGAATAGCAGATGCTGACATCTCTCTAAACTATCAGAAAGAAGTGTAACTATATCCAGCAACTCCAAGCTAATGCAGAGCAATTCAGCTGTCCAGATTTAACATGGCTCAATCTCATTTGATTTATTTACCTAGGCGCATCTCACGTTCTTCCAAGTAAAGATATTTGTAAATATTTGTCTATGTCTGGGCTCTCTTGTAGCAACATTTCAAGGATGCAATTTATTTCATTCAAAATAAGTCAGGTCAATCCTAAAAGTGATTGTGTCTCTCACTGATCATAAACAAAGATTAAGTGGTTAGGTTGGATGTAGGTGTCTATTATACAGACATCTATGGGTATGTTATTACCAGCCAATGCTGTGGGTGTTTGCATGTCATTTTGCATAGTTGTGGTTGTTCAGCTGCAGAATACTTGGTCAAAATAGGTATCTGTTCACAATATAAGTAATTTGGGGGATTCTGTTACTGCAGAAAGGTGTTTGGAGAAGACAGCATATGAGATGCTGGTCCTAATCTAGCACTAATGTGTAGCATAGTGGTATCACAACTGTGTATATAGGGGGATGGTTGTAAAACCAGCTACAGTATAAAAATATGGAATTTGTTCTGAGCAAATATTGCTACTCAGAGAAGTGTGTTGCTGTATGTAATAATGAGAATCAACATTTTTCAGACTGCATGACTGAGTCCTACTTTCTTATTCATTCTATGCCACTAAATCCAATTATGACTAAGTGGAATATAGATGAATGGGTGGAAAAGTATATCCTACTGTATAATGTCTAAATAAATAGTTCAGAAGAAATTAGATATATGATAAAGGAAGATGATAATGGAAGACAGCTATTGAAATACTAATGACAGAAACCTTATGGCTAATGCATCATCATCAAAAATTGTTTAGAGATTAGATTTTTTTTTTCCCCCCGGAAGACACTATCTTTTTCAGAAAAAAATAAACAGTTTCTTTGTTGAAAAATACCCGACTCTCCATACAGCAAAAGCTCAGAAATTTCATGACCTAATATAGACGCACGTGGGAAACTGGACCTTCACTTAAAATCCTGAGGTCAATTTTCTGCTCACTTACTCCCTTTGAAATCAATGGAACTTGCATCAGTTAGCCCAGAGAAGAATTTGCCCTCTGGTCTTTATATCAGGAATCACTGTTCTTTACAGCTCAGGTCTCTGATGACTGCAGTAGTAAAAGAGGAAAACAAAGTCAGGAACAATAATAACAGAAGACCTTTATTTGTTCTTTTAAGAAGTGTTTTAGGTGTAGTCTGAAAGATCATTTAATGTGTTCAGAAATTTTTCTTATTTACCTCCACACTAAATGCAAAATAACCATCCCAGCCTCAAACTCTCTTCATAGTATTATGAAAATTCAAACAGTTTTATAGCAATCTCTACTTGTAATGCTAATTCACTACTGGGGGTAACTCACACTGAGTAGAAGACCTAGAGTTATAACACTCTAAGAAGAAAAGAAATTGAGAAGCACTCTGGCTAAAGAGATGTGCATGAGTACCTACCAACAGACCCCAAGGGAAGGCCTGAGGTGCATTTACATGGTGCAGAGCAACACTCCTTCAAGTAGCTCCAGCTCAGACAGATACACAAAGCAAAGATATTAAATTAGGGCTGGGGTCAGAAGATTGCTACAGCTGCTGGGTTGGCTGTGTGGTTTTGAGTACTGTTAATGTGCCAGTTATGCTTCCTGGCCCAAGGTGAGTTATTCAGAGCTAAGGAATGTCTGTACCATACCACAAAACACAGTAAATATTCCTTAAAAGAGGGGCCCGTTTTCAGACAGACATTAAACACCACAGGGAGACAAAGCATTCTTATCACTTTAAGGGTAAAATTCTTCAGCGGTTGTAGAAACTGTTTTGAGAAGAGCTGGAGATCTGTACAGTATCTGAAGGAAGCCTTCACCCACAGTATGAGATAGAGGGAGCAGGTTTGTACATTGCCCCTGCTCAGTGGGGTCACTGTAAGCAGACAAAGGAGATGTATAAACACGAAGGGCACACTACTGTTCTTCCAGACAGCAGGTCGACATGGAAGGAATAGAAAGAACTCTGCAGTCTATTTATTTGGAAAAAAAGTGATCTCTACTACTTTAGCTAGAAAGAGAGAGTGCTTTCTTTTTTTCTTCCGTATCCCATGAGCAAATCAATGCTTGAATCCAGTAATATCCTCAAATGACTATTCTGCAACATGATATTTACTGATAATTTTCTCTCATTTCCCTATGTTAAAACTACATGCACTTATGAACTTGAATATGAAATCATAAATGTGCTCAATTTCTTGAAAGTAAATAAAATATTTTAAATTTTGAGAATGTTTTGACAATTTTCCTTCATTTACTTAAAAACCATGGAAAAATGATCTTCCTTCTAAGATTTCATGCACCATGAATATTTCAGAAAAAAAGTCTAAAACTGTTAATTTTCCGCTTTCACCTTAGAACTCAAGAGAAAGCAGAATAAATATACAATTCTGAACAGCAATGCGAAACACTTTTCCTGCTTTTAAAACTTCTAAAAGAATATTTTAAAAGATATTTTGCATTCAGAAGGTGATTTTAACCTCTCCAAGGTTTCGTGTCACAGCAGTACATTCAGTTTGGCTACCTGCAATAATTAAATTGTAATATTGTGGATGTACATACACTTTGTTGTGTGAGGAGTGGAGCTGAAAGGGAAAATAATACCTAGGTGCCACAGAATTTTGATAGAATTAAAACGCCAAGATATGTTTGTCTTAACACTATCTGTAGAGACTTTGTTCATGAGGATAACATGAGGGGAAATTTTGATAAATTCTAATTTTTAAATTCATTATTTAAAGGAATAAAATTCAGCCTCATCACATAAAGCTAATATTTGAAATAGGAAGCTTTTTTTTTTTGCTTTTTGCGCAACAAGAATTTATCTTTAAAGTGGGAGAAATGCACTGTGCAGCTTTGCCTCACTTATATAATAAAATACCTATTTTTTCCCCAATAACCTTGACTGACAAGGTGCATGAAGTGAAGACAGAGACTAAGCACAGAAATAGTGGATGTGAAGTGTTTAGACGAATAGAAAACTGTCAAACCTTCAATTAAAAGTATCTTGGGAAAAAAACACTATCAATCATCCTTTTCAGTCATCGCAAATATCATTACAAAAGAAGTGTCATTCTAGAAAATGTAGACAGTGTGGCATTAATACAAAAAAAAATGCTTCTCTAAACTCAGAGAAAATCTGAGACAATCAGAATGAAATGTTTCATAACAACATTTGCACAAAGCCAAATAAGTAGTTTTTAAAATATATAATATTTGTATAATATTTGTATCTTTTAAAATTGAATACAAGTAGTATTATGGGAATGTGAATGTGAACTTTCACATATTTTTATTACATGCATTTGTATTGAAGCCTAAAGTGAAGCAATATCAGACCTGCTGCCCTAATGATGACAATGACCCTCAACCCTCATCATGTTCTTGCCTTTGGTGCTGGGTGTCTATCTATGTTGTCACTGTTATGCTGGTGATAACTGTAAGGGAAGGGGTAGTATAGAGCTGGATACATGTTGGATATTGTATCCCAGCCCTCACTACTGCTGTTTTCAGAACTGGAGGACAGTGCCTGCAGTCTTCTCTTGTGAAGGTCCTCTCTTCCATCCAAGGATATGGCCATGAATCACAAGATCTGGTAATGAACCAACATGTAAATTCACTTATTCTATTGCATAATTTTCATAGGGAGATCACAGAGCCACAAAACAGAGCCCTTGCCCCACTTCTTTTGATGCATTACACAAAGGAGCCCTTTTAGCCATCTCTTGGAAAGTGACTTTGTTTACTAGCTACAAAACAAACTATCTGTCTAGTCAGAGCAGATGTGTGAAATCAAAACAAATAATAAATAAAAAGATGAAATAACAGAAGCAAATCCTGTCAGTTACCAAGTTACCAAGAGTTGTGAGATCAGAGCTATGTCAAGTGGGTAAAATACCCTATGTGGGCTATGTCACTAGTTTCGATATTTAAAAAAAATAAAATAGTATATTGTTGATTTATATCAGATCACAGCCTACTGTAAAACCATGTAAAGCCATGTAAAACCGGGAGGGATAAAATGCAACTAGTTCTCAGCATCTATTAGTTTACTGAAACAACATTAACTTCAAATTCAGGGATGGCTGCACAGCCAGCTTGATTAAAAATAAAATCCCTGCCCAGCCTGTATCCATTACTCCAAGTCTAAAAGCAGCAAATCATTTCTGAAGGCCGAGATTGAAAAAAAAAAAAAAAAAAAAAAAGAGATTTGGTGAAGAGGACTGCTCCACACCAACTGACAGGTTTGTCTCCCTTCCATGTGTTGCCTGGCTGCCTCCATTCCGGTCTCTCCAGCTGTGCCAGCACAAACAGGTTTAAAATGACATATGAAGCACTGAGGTACTGTGGTGATTAGTGCCAGACAGAGAACTTCAAGAGAAAGATTAGCTTAGGTCACCATGAGATTTAGTGACAGTTGTGCCTGTTCTGTTAGCAATTGGCAGTTTAATTCTTGCAAAGATTCTGCCTAGAAAATTTCTTGTTGAGCAACAGGAAAGGTCGGAGAAATTCAGATCACAATTAAGGACACAAGTGAATTATGCTTTACTGAATAATTTTGAGCAATGGACATCCCTAAATGTCTGACGTGTTTGCTAAAAAAAAAAAAAAAAAAAAAGTGGAGTGGTGTGCAGTGTGCATCAGAGTGAATAACAGGAATCAGCATGATCAAGGGCAACTGTCTATGAATGTGAATAAAATCTATGAAGGTGAAAGGAAAATGCTTCATTTGCCTGGCAACTAGTTTTCCTTACAAGCACATTACTATCTGTGTCCATTCAAATGTTATTTTTTACTCATAAACTATTTTACTGACTGTTTATTAAGAATCATTTTTTTGGTTTGTTTCGCAAAACTTCAAATTTGGACTTACTGTGACAATGACCTAAGAATAAAAATGTTTTCCCAAGACAAAAGCAAAATCTGCTTGGGAAGTGATTATATTTTCATTTATGCCTGTACAGTCAATGTCACCAATGACTAATAAAATAGAAAAGGTGCCAGAATAGAGACTGAATGCTTCTTTTAATGAGTTTCCTGTTGACTGTTCCTCTTCTTCTTCATCTTTGAGAACTCATTCCAGAGAGAGTTGGGCAAAGAACCTTATGAGGTTCAACAAGGACACGTGCAAGGTCCTGCACCTTGGGAGAAATAACCCCAGGCACCAGTAGAGATTAGGGGTTGACCTGCTGGAAAGCAGCTCTGTGGACAGGGATTTGGGAGTCCTGGTTTACAACAGGTTAACCATGAGGCACCAATGTGCCCTTGTGGCCAATGGGATCCTGGCCTGCAACAGGAGGAGCATTGCCAGCAGGTCAAGGGAGGTGATCCTCCCCGTCTCCTCAGCTCTAATGAGGCCTCACCTGGAGTATTGTGTGCAGTTCTGTACTCCCCAGTATAAGAGAGACATGGAGGTTCTAGAGAGGGTCCAGCCTAGATGATTAAGGGACTGAAGCATCTACCACATAAGGAAAGACAAAGCGAGCTGGCCCTATTTAGCCTAGAGAAGAAAAAATTGAGAGGAGATCTTATCAATTTGTACAAGTACCTTAGCAGAGTATGTAGGGAGGATGGGGCAAAACTTTTCTCTGTGATGGCCAGTGACCGGACAATGGAGAATGGATTCAAGTGGAAACATAAGAAGTTCCACCTCTATGCGAG
This sequence comes from Crypturellus soui, assembly GCA_032275445.1. Lineage (NCBI taxonomy): Eukaryota > Metazoa > Chordata > Aves > Tinamiformes > Tinamidae > Crypturellus > Crypturellus soui. Next base: position 40,973 of record JAUBNY010000223.1, on the reverse strand, counting down.
GAAGAACTTTCCTGTGAGGGTGACAGAGCCCCGAAACAAGATGCTCAGAGAGGCTGTGGAGTCTCCTTCTCTGGAGATCTTCCAAACCCACCTGGATGTGACCCTGTGCCATGTGCTCTAGGCATCCCTGCTGGAGCAGGGGGGTTGGACAAGATGGTCTCTAGAGGTCTTTTCCAACCTCAATCACTCTGTGATTTTGTGATTCTATGATTCCCCTTTTTTAGTTCATTATATCAAAAAAATCAGTTTTATCCCTGATTGTAATTTGACAGAGCACTTCAATGCTTAACTTTAAAAACAGAAGCAGCTTACTGATAATTTTGAAGGGAGTACTTTATGAGTTAATATTATGCATATATGTGATAATGAGGAGGGCAATGCATGCTCTTTTACTATCAGATATTCTACAGAAAAGAAACATCAGTAAGCCTTCAAAATTTCACACGCTCTAGAGAGTCACATAGTGATCACATATGTCTACCTTGCATGTTAAATTCAGATTAAAACCTGCATTTATGTCCTAAACTGTTTCATGTCACACTAATGTGCTCCTAAAGTAAGTGTTTCTGAGCTTCTAATGGTTGTGGAAAAGCTGAAAGCAGAGCTCAATTCTGGAAGTTCTTCTTCCTCTGTCTTCTGAGAAGACAGCAGACGTTTTAAGCAAGGAGTGAGCCTAATTGTCTCCCCAGCTCATTTATGCAATGAAGTTTTCATTCAATTTGAAAGATGGAGCTTCTTGCTTTTGTCTCTAAGATGAAGCTGGGAACTGGCTGCATCTTTCTTCCTCAGCTTGCTTTGTGGAGATGGTGGTCTCCACACTGACAGGGAGAATCATGCTGTCAGGTTTTGATACTCATCTTAAATCATTCTGGGTGTTTCTCTGACCTGCCCCTACTGGTGTTTGCATAGGATAACTTTGCTTATGTCGAAGGTGTGACAGATTAGAGGGGAGGAAGAACTCATGGGCTTTCATCTTGAGTAGGAGATGACAGATACTGGAATCTGCCATTTCTCAATCAGAAATGATGCTTATTTTTGTGAACTTTATTTCTCTGCTCTGTCAAAGCAGAGAATAAATGAAGCAGTGATGAGAGATGGTACCTACAGAGGCTTGGTGCCCCAGTCCTAAGTCAAGGACTGTGGCTGGATCAGTCCTAAGTCAAGCCAGGTGGCTATATGCATAACCAAATGTATTCCTTCTCCAGTGAAAACAATATTTGGCAAGCTAAGGAAAGTAATTTAATTACTGAAAGTAAACTGTCTTCTGCAGCCATTGTTTATATCTTTTGAGTGTATGTATAACAATGGCAGTGTTGATGGGATACACAGTGTCTGTGAAACAAGTTAGGAAAAAAAAAGCAAGAAATACTTGGCAATAATGAAGGAACACATGCAAGCAAATTGAAAACATAATGACTGCTGTGTTTAGCTTTATTTGTGAGCCTCAAAATGATGTTGAAGATATGACTGTCCTATAGCTTCTATTGACTATTATTAAAAACCTTTTTATTTTGTATTATATGTATTTATATATACAAACGTGATTTTTTTTTGTCATTTAATAAGATACCAAATTGTGATCTGCACTGTCTGAGGGACCCTGAGACACATGTATTTGGAAGAAGAATAGATAAAGGAAACAGTTTCCCTAGCAACAGGAAATCTCTGCAGAAACTCTCAAATAGATTCTTGTCCTTCTCCTTCCTATTTATGCCTTGCTCAGTGTTTTGGCTACTGCATGCTGTACAATTAAGCATTTAGAGCAGTATTCTCAAAACATTTATAGTGCTAATATGAAAAATACCATTTCCCCCTAAAAAGCCCTGAGCCCCTCAGAAGTCCTTCAATTGAACTTAAATAATTCACAAAAAATGTACATTGTACATTTGAAAAGCTTTCTGAGAGACACTATTTAGTGAATTATTTAAGGTCTGAGTTATAAAAATAGCTTTATTCACTAAGCTCATTCTAAAGTTCAATTTCATTTCTTTAAAATTTCTACTTATGAGAGATTTAATAGATATCTATGGTCTACATTTTTTGATTTCTCTCATATGCATATGCAGAGTTACACACACACAGGTACATACACGTACACAGTCTTTACATATGAGCATAAGCTAATGGCTTAATAGATTGGTGAATGGTCTATTATGCTATGAATTTCTGTTAGTATTTTTGATTTAACTCAGAGAAGATTGTAATGTTTTCTCATTAAATCAGTCTTCCTAACACCCAAGGGGATAGCTCAGCTAGGGAGATTCCCTTATTAGTACTGTTTTGCTGACTGCCATCTACATGGTTTTGCCAGCATTATAATACATATTTGCATACAATTATTGCCTCAGTGTTTTTCCCAGAACAAAAGCAGGCTAAACTATCATTTTCTCGTTGCAGTCTATTCTGCTCCTAGTTACATTACTGTAATCAAGAGCAAGCAAGAAAAAAAAATCGGGCTAACTCCTGTCATCCTCATTGTTACCTATGTAGTTCCTCTGGGGATTTTTCCTCCTTCTCCCCTTTTAAGATTTGCATATAAGTTGAATTCACAGACATTTAAAAAAAATGATCTTTCATACAGGAATCTAGGCTCTCAGAATTTATTGCAACTTTCTTTTTCCTTGGGAGATATCATGCTGGATACCACCTTTAGCTAAAATGCCTTTAAGAAAGGGAACATTTTAATAAAAAGGAAATCTCAAAGATTTTAGTTCAGAAGATAGAACAATATGAATTATACTTAGAACAGCCTTCACACAAACTTTATAGTAAATCGAGAAAACCCTTTCAGGTTACTCGGAAAAGAAATGATGCAAAAGCAGAATGCGCTCACAGTTTCTTAGCAAGGTTAGGAGTTGGGGCCAGTGGTGGTATGGCAGAGAATGTGTATAGGGGAGAATTTTTAAGAGGGATCTTACCTATTCTCTTTCCAAAACGCATACCTATCTGAGAGTGTGGTGTTCATTGAATAAATATACATAGCAAAACCAGTGATGATGGCTAAGAAGTGCACTGCACAGTGCAGGAATCCCAGAGCGTCAGCCCTATTCTTCTAGGATTAATCCTAGTGCCAGAAGTACTAAATTAACATTGACCAACCATTTCCAGCCAATCCCTCAGTGAAGCTAATAGCTTAATAGCTCATATCCATGTCAAGTCTGCAAAGAGCAATTGTCATATAAGAAAGGGAGAATCATTTCTATGAAGATTTTGAAAAGTGTAAACTCTGCAATTCCTCTTTTTTTTTGTAAATGACAGTTCTAGTGCTAGAACATTTAGTATGCTCATAAATTTATATTCATTTTTGCTTTTTTCTGAATAACAGGCATTCATCACTAATTCAAATTATATACAATGTCTCATGAAAAAACAAAACAAAATGAAACCAAGTTGTTATTCAATTAATGTATATAAAAATAGAAATAAATATGCAGAATAAGATGAATATAGGGACATTTTTAAGAAGAATAAGAGACATGTTTTTTTAGGTTGAGTTTGTAATTTCTCGTGGGAGAAAAGTATATCAGCCACAGGCTCATGAAAGCCAATTAACTAATATCAAAATTTAGATATATTTAGTCAAAGTAAGGTGCAGAAGAGAAAGTAGTGCCCTGAAATGTGCAGTATGTGTACAGTATGCATACTGTATATTTTCAGAATTGCAGTCAAGATTCTTATCAAACACATGAAATTTATTACAGAAATACAACTCAACAAAAAGGTCAAGAGTAATCAATAAGGACAAGGGGATTTTTGACTAGTTCTCCTGTAATTAAATCCTATAGACGTCTATAAAATCGTCAATCATGATGAGAAAATAATTAGGAAAGAGTAAACACAAGAATTGGTGGAAATTCAGTAAAATTATTTAGTAGTAGGCTAAAACTAACAAAATGGAAATACTTCTTCATAAGATAAGTAAAAGCCAGAAAACTCCAATAGTGCTGTTATTAATAGCACTAGCTATTAATAGAACAGTTAATAAAAGAATAGAACTACAGCTCCTTTTCCTGTTTATATTCTTTCCCTAGATATCGCTGTCTAGTTTATTATCAAACACAATCAGAGCACCAATTTTTATGTTGTATGTATTTGGCTTTGTTTGGAAGGTGTTGAGAAGAGTGATGGATATCAAACATTTCTCAGGGCTGAATCCTAGATCATCGTTGTTAAATATTTAAGAGACAAAAATTAGTGGACACATGAATTAATATGATATCCCAGACACTAGTAGAGATTAGGGGTTGACCTGCTGGAAAACAGTTCCATGGAAAGCAGTTACATGGAGAGGGATTTGGGAGCCCCAGTTGACAAGTTAACCACAAAGCAGCAATGTGCCCTTGTGGCCAAGAAGGCCAATGGGATCCTGGCTGCATCAGGAGGAGCATTGCCAGCAGGTCGAGGGAGGGGATCCTGTCCTGCTCAGCTCTGGTGAGGCCACAGGTGGAGTATTGGGTGCAGTTCTACACTCCCTGCTATAAAAGTAATGTGAAACTTCTAGAGAGGGTCCAGCATAGAACAACAAAGATGATTAAGGGACTGGAGCATTTGTCATATGAGGAAAGACTAAGAGAGCTGGGTCTGTTTAGCCTAGAGAAGAGAAGACTGAGAGGGGATCTGATCAATATGTGTAAGTACCTAAGGGGAGAATGTAGGGAGGATGGGGCAAAACTCTTCTCGGTGGCAGTTAATGATAGGACAAAGGGGAATGGGAACAAATTGAAACCCAGGAAGTTTTCCCTCACTTTCATGTGAGGGAAAACTTGCAAATCCGCCTGGATGCCACCATGTGCCGTGTACTCTAGGTGTCCCTGCTTAAGCAGGGACTTGGACTAGATGATCTCTAGGGGGCCCTTCCAACCTCAACTGTTCTGTGATATACTTGTGAATATGAAATCTGCTATAGGAAGGTCCTGCCACACAAATCTGCTAAAGTAATAATCATGTGAATAAGGGAAATCCACTTGAGATGGTCTGTACTAGAAAGTGTAAGCATCGGATGACGTGAGAGCAGACACGAGACTTGCTCTAGCAGTGTCTCTCTGCTTAAGGACGACACACATATTCACCCTAAATGACAGCCAGGTCCACCCATCCTCCTAGTGAAGAAGGGAGAGATGCCATTCATCACATTTTGTTCCTGAAACCATGTGTAAAGCGTTATCTTTTATTACAAGTTCTAAATAAATGATCATTTTAAATATGTGTGTGTGCACATGTTTTATTCCAATCATTTCACACAGCAAAGATGACTGATTCTGCAATAGTGGGCCAGCATGAACTTGCATGTAATAAGTCTACTTGGATTTCATAAAAGTTTTTGACATTTCATCTCAGTAAAATAAATTTAAGCTGCCAGGGCACAAGGGGATTGTCCTTCTATGAGTTAATGTTTGTCTAATATAGGAAGAAGAATAGGAGTGAATTCCTTCAAGAGGGACGAAGTGATGTCACCATTGGAGGTTATGAGAGATCTGTGCTGGAGCCTATATTGCTAAAAAGATTCATAAATAATATAAAAAGCATGAGTAGATAGTAGATAAAAAGAAATATAAATCTGGCTAAAGATACTAACTCTCACAAGGACAAGGGTTCAGAAGGGACTTGTGGAGATCACAGAGTTTTCATTGTTTCAGACTTCCCCTCTCATCTCAGGACCATGAGTTTCATGAAGGCTGATCTTCACCAGTAAATGCAGAGGCAAAGGTAGCATTCAGTAGTCCTGCCTTTTTGGATTTCTTTGTCACCTGGACCACAGAAGACAGTTCCTCCATAGGATAGTATTTTTTGTCAGAGGATCCAAGGGAAGTAAAAAATTGTGTTTCATGGTAAACTAGTCCTATTCATTAGGGAAAACAACAACAACAACAACATTAGGAGCTACAAGTTATAAAGAAAAAATAAGCATGAAAATATAACATTTGGTTGAATGTATATTTGCTTTTTCTTTACTCTTCTCTGAATATTCAGTTTCAGTCACTGCTGAAAAGAAAACAAGAGGGAGACAGAAAGCCTTCCTTCTATTTTTTATTTATCTGTTTAGACTCTAAAAGTCATTTATTGACTACAGATTTTATGTCCTGATAATCCTGAATAGGTCATTCTCATTTTCTCATGTTAGTCATTCATTTATTTCTTAAAGATTAGTGTCAAACCACTTGTATCTAAGCACTTCTTATATATTCAGGAATCATGCCCTTAAACAAAATTGAGCTTAAAGATTTGTTGCCCCTTTTTTTTCCTCCTTTGGATATTTTCCAGTATAATTCCACTATGACATTTTTCCAAGGAGTGTTATTAAAACTGGTGAAGGTTTTAAAGAAAAGCGAATAGATTAAAATTAATTATTTGATATTCTATCTGTTATTTATTTCTTGGATATAATTTATTCTTCTTTTATTTGCTTGGTTTCATTTTTTAACCAATCACGCTAGGAAACATCATTCCTATGCATCTTTTTCTGGTAAGCAATGATACACAAATCATGTAGGATCCTGTAATATCAAAGCCTTTTGTTAAAGTTGCCTTGTGATTCCTCAAAGACCTCTGTTGTCACTGCCTTTTGCTTCTTTGTAAAAGTTGCAATCCTTCATCTTTTGTTAAGGTTGTTTTCTTTCCTGATTTCCTGCTATAGCAACCTAATGTATACAGCATTTAAGCGAGGGAAAACTGTGCCTGTCTCCAGATGCAAGGTAAGAAAAAAAATGGTTATGCATCAACTTTACCCACATCTTAACGGAAGGACAAGACCACTGGCCATATCAAAGTTGGAAAAGGAGAGTAGGAAAGCCTATAATATGGAATGTTTACATACATTTAAAGTTTGGAATCATACCTGAATTACTTTAAAATTTATCTCCTCTACACTGTCCTTTTTGGCTGTATGGATGAAGAACCTTTTGGTTTCTATTTTAATTTCATTTCTGATCAATTTCTTTTCCATCTTTCTAATCTGTCACCTTACCATCACTATCTTTTGTGGTTATTATTCATCCAGAAAGATGAAAAGTCCTTTGTCGTATTTTTCATCTGTCCTGGGAAATAAACTGAAGACAGTCTCTGCACTATTGACTTAAAGAATTTTAAATTGTCTTATTGAATCAAAACTTAGCTTGCACTAATCGATTTCATTGACTAGAGCTATTAAATATTACTAAATGTTATTAAAGGCAGACCTTAGAAATCAATAATGTTTGTTATAGATCTATATAACATAATTTAAACAGAATAAGCTTGTTATTGCCTGAGCCAGTGTTTGCCATCAAAATTATCATCTAAAAAAGTCATTTCTTTTAGACTGGGTCATTCTTTGGCAAAACATATACATCTAAAAACTGATAGATCTATCGATGTCTCAAGAATGTGTGTCATATTGTTAGTAGTATATGTTTACTGTCTGACTTGTGAGATAGTTGAGTCATTCAAAAAGGCACAATTTATTATATTCTGACACAAGATAATCTTTTTCCTAAAAGTAATATAGAGATTACTGTGATCATTTAAATCTGGTCCTGAACACTTTCAGTACATTCTTAGCACTAAGTCAGCACTAGCTTTTTGACCATTTTCTGCAACAGGGTTTAATACAAACACGGTATTACCAGTTATTATTTCATAACATAGTTTTGCATTATTAAGCTTGCTTTGTTATCCCGTATCTTCTCGTTTGTCAATCTTTTGTGAATACCTGGATATCTCTGTCTCCCCCAAGGTTGGTGTATTACCATGCACTGGAATGAACAGTTTTGGAAGTTCAATTTCTTCTTTATTGGTCATTTATTTTATTAGTAGACAATTATTTTTTTTTCTCACAAATTTTGCACATTTTTTTTTCTTCACATAGATTCAGCATATTTTTTTCAGTAACTCAATTGCCTGCCTGAGTTCTGTTCCTTTTATATTAATACTTTTTCTCCTGTTCATCCTTGCTATGTGGTATTATTTCAGACTTTGGCCATAACCTTTAAATGCAATCTTTTGAAGTTTGTTTTTTTCTAGATATGCCTGCTTGGAGGATTTATGACCCATATCCATGAATGCATTTAAGTATCTGAATACCTCTCAAATTACACAGGTGTCTTTCAGTCTGTATCATGTCTAGTAAACAGAATTTTTTTTGTGTTATCATTGAAGGTCTTCATCATAGTGGATAACAGTCTCTTGCAAAAACACTTTGTTCTGCCAATTTCTTTATTTAAAAAATCCAATTTGAATGTGACTAAATTAGCTTGCCCTTAAAACGATTTCTCCATTGCCTTGCCCTGCCAACAGCTTATGCTGTCACATCTGGTATATGCTCTCCCAGTCTGTACTTTTGAACAAAATTCTTATTTCTTCAGGAATTACAACATTCTCCATAGCTCTGGTTGTACTCTGGCAGTGAAACATGTGCCATATGAGCAATTTATTTCCATTTGTGTAAGAAGTGTGGCTGCAGAAAGCCCAGATTTCCTTTTTTAAAGGAAAGTTCATCCACTTGAATTGTCACCTCTGTATTTAGCTCACTTTATTCCAGACTGCCTACACTAGAGACTAGTTGCTTCATTCCAGAGAAGTGTCTTCCATTTATAGTTTTAGGAATTGCCGTCCCTGAGTAACATGTATTGTTGGGCATAGCTGATTCTCAATTAACAGCTTTGCAGTAGGGGAAGTTTTCAATTCAGAAGCTTCCAAGTTTCCATTTACTTAACCAAAGACTTAAAAAACCTATGCTTTATTTGTACTTTTACTTCCAGGGGATTTTTTTTTGTACATTCATTTACTATACTATGTATATCAGGAGATATAGGCTCCCTACCAGAAATCCATTAACATGGATCAATCTCCACCTTTAATATTTTCTTCGTTATGTTACCATAGGTAAAAATAACATATAATCAAAAATTTCAAGAAAACATCTTTTTGACAACTACAACAGTAGTTCTAGATGACCATTTAAATTTTGTTTATATAGTATAGAATACATTTTATGGAATATCATGGTAGAATATTTGCTTAAGAATTTTTTTCTTCTTATTGGCTTGCTTGACTTTATATGTTTTTCTTACAGTAAAAAGTAATGCTGACTTCTAGCAAAAGAGTAAAACTAAAAACACAAATGGCTCAAAGCATTTCTTGGATAATAAGTAAAAAGCCAAGAAGGAAAGAAAGATGATGACATTTAACGGAACAATGAGTTCTGTTCTTCAGAACAGAATTGTTCCGAAATGTTTGCCTTAACTTCCTAGCTCTCCTTTAAAAATATCTGTAATGTAGTCAAGGAACACACGTCCTGAAAAACAAGATGCCCTGCTTTAATCCTTTGCCTTTTATTCTTAATAATAGCAATTGTCAGCTTTTGGACATTTCATCTTTCAGAGCCTTTCTTGAACATCGTTTGGTAGAGCCAATTTTAGAAAATGTCCTAATTAAAGCAGCACTTTAAAAATGTAGAAAGTGTTCTGCATGTCTCAAAAATATGTCTATGACTTTCCTTCCCCAAAAAATTGTTAAAAAAAATAATTTAACAGAACTTTCAAAAGTGGTGTTATCTTGTTGGAATGATGGAAATTAAATCACGTCATTAGTTCATGATACTCTGGCACAAAAATCTTAATAAAATAATTGACTACAATTCCTTTCTCAACCAATATTTGAATTAATATAACCAACAGAATATTTAAAAATAATTTCAAGGTTCTGTTATGGTATTTACAATCAATTTCTTATTCATCTTGAATAATTTTCTGTTTTAAAATTCAGCGGTAGGTCAAACAGCTGAAATGCACATCTTCACAAAACTTATTTAAAATCATCAAGGTACATCCATTCAAAATATATGATTTATATAATCACTATGCTTCTGTAAAACCCATTGAGCTTATCATACTGAAATGTGGGTGAATCTATATCTCCCTAGTGAGGCAATAAATGTATTTGAACACTGACATTTTTAGGGGCAATACCCTTTAGAGATATTAATAGTGCTTAAAATGCTGATATCAGTTAATCTGTTTTTTACATCACAACTTTAGACATCTGTTAACTTTTCTTCTTGATTGCCTTACTTAAGGATAATATACTCATATACAATACCAGCCCTCCTGTTGCTGGTGTTACTTTACTTACATGAGATTTATTCACTTCACTGGTTTCACACTGTCAATTATCCTGGAGTGATATTATTAGTGGTAATGTTTTCCAAAATTCCTATTAATTCATTTTCACACTGAAATTGAGATTTTTATGAACCATATACATAATAACTTAAGTTATTAAGAAAAATTGATTTAAAGCTTAGTTACAGATAAAACAATTATTCGAACAATTTAGTCATGAGGAAAGAGTTGCTGATCATTTTTTTTTCTCAGATGTGACATAGGATATTTCCAAAATACAGCAATAAAAAACCATCCCCCATAACCAGCACTATTACTTTATTTGTAACAGAGCTCTGCTTGAGTAGTTACCGAACAAAAAGATGGAAAACCTACCTTCTCTTCATATCTTTTATGAAATATTTGGAATATGTATTTTTTTCAATTAATGTTGAAATGTTTTCTAAAACTAAAAAGTGAATCATCAGGAGAGAAGCATATCTTTACCTCCTACCCTAACTGCAACAGAGTTATTCTGTAACATGATCCTGAGTGAAAGAAAAGAAAAGAAAAGAAAAGAAAAGAAAAGAAAAGAAAAGAAAAGAAAAGAAAAGAAAAGAAAAGAAAAGA
>JAUBNY010000223.1:17373-30167 GCA_032275445.1 Crypturellus soui | reverse complement strand
GAGGAGAGGAGAGGAGAGGAGAGGAGAGGAGAGGAGAGAAGAGGTTATATTAAAGACAAGTTCAGGTGCCAAAGCGTTACTATTAGTTTCCAGTCTTGAAATATAACTCAGTGCAGTTTTGCAAATCTGTATTGTTACCTACATCTGACCACTCCATAATTTATTTTCCTTATCAGTTTAGGACCCTTTTTTCTTCATCTTTTATAGCTGTCTGTCTCTTAAACAAAATACCTCTACATTTCCACATCTTTTCCATACTTATCCTTACATTCCCCTAATGAGATACTCAGACACAATCATCACTGTTTTACAGATGGGGAACTGAAATACAGACAGAAAAAGGACTAGGTCACAAAATAACTTAAATGTTACTGTTAAAGCAAGTGTTTCATGTTCAATCTTTTCTGCTTCTAGGAATATTTAGTATATTCATCAGGAAAAGAAAAACCCTAGGATATATTTGCATCTGCTACTATAAACTGGTAAAGCGGAATCTGCTGGGAAGGAAGCACTTAGGTTCAGGGCACTGTTCAAACAGTGGGTTGGCCAGAGATGCCGCCTACTTTTGACTGAATGATTGTAAAATGGTTTTAGGAAATATGTTGTAAAAGATGTGCTCTGTAGTGGAACACAGCCTTTTCTTGACATAGATATCTATTGTCATGTCTAAAATATCTCAGATAAATCATATTAATTATAGGAATAGCATGGACTGGATTGTAGTGGTACAAATAACAGGATATCAAGGATTTATATTTACAGGTCTGTACTTTTCCTGGACAGTGGCCACAGCAGGTACCTCTGGTGGCACATAGCTTCAGTTCACAGAAAGCTACAGGAAAATAATGTTTTATTCTTTTTATTGTTATACAACTTGCAGGGTTTAACTACATTCTGCTTTTCCTGTTGCAAATGTTTAAATCCATCACTAAGGCTATGCCAGAAAAAAGAAAAAAATAAGAAAAGATCATTGCCTATTTTATGGTCCTCAGGGAAACAGGACAAGCAGTATAAACACCTAAGATCTCTTTTTAACTAAAAATTACACAGCCCCATCTGCTAGCGTCCACTGACAACAGTACCTAGCTCACACCCAGGCAAGTGCCTGGGACAGATTCAAATAATCATAGTATAATTTACTTTGGAAATGAACCCTAGAGGTTGTCTAGTCCAATTACATGCTCAAACCAGAGTCAATCTATTTGTTATGGATTAAAAAAAAAACAAAAACTGCTAGACAGCCTGTTACTAGTTCATACTGCTGTAGAACAAAATTTTGAGTCCACACTCTTATTCTGCCTATTGGAGGTATAGCTTATGGTTTCAGGTGAGATACTATGGTAGGATTGGCACAGAGCTACAAAAATTCAGATGTTGATACCAATGTCATCCATATCATTGCAGAATAGATCACAGAAACTTTCCAGCTTTTTCAAGGGGATTTCAAAGGCATTACATGTTCAATAATTCACCATATGATGAAAAAACTGTAGAGTTGGAATCTTATCCTTAAGCTGGTATAGTCAGAATTTGTAGTAGGAGAGGCAGATATGATCTCCAGGACTTTATTAACAATTACTTCTCTTCAGGAATCATTATTCAATAAAGGTTTCAATTAAGAATTGTAAAATGACTACTGGGTATCACTATCAACATATTTTTTATATACTGAGATACTCCTATTACTTTGTAGCTTATGTTGCATGTTTATTGCAGAGTGACACATAGACATTTGGCTTAACAATATGTCATCAACAGTTCCAATTACACCTCAGATGTGCATGAAGGATAAACAAATCAGCAATCTCATTCCATTTTGGAAGACTAAAATGTCTGATTTATTAAAAGTATATCAAGATCAAGTGCTATCCTGTGGCCTGAACATAGGCAACAGGCTAAAACTTCCTAAATTTTAAATTAAGTTGGATCTGTGAATGCGTTATAATAGCCTATTTGTGAAATAATACTCATAACACTTAATTTTCCCTCCGAAGTACCTCTAAGAATCACTGGTTATATGTCAAAGACCAAATTTGAGTGTAAATAGTATGTCAACAGAATGCTACTTGGAGGATAGGGTGCTTTCAATGCTAGGAGCTTTGAAAATGGGGAAAAATCAGTCTTTCTTTCTGCTAAATGATAGAATTGCAAAAGGATGATTCTGTCCTCCTTTCCTTCTTGTGCAGGATTTGCATTGCTTTGCTTGTGTAAGGTGATCTCAGAACAATGATAACATCCCTGTCTCACCATTTCTTTCCACTTGCCCAAATACTGGACTCTAAAGACTGTCTGAGACGTCTCATTTCCTCCTCACTGTCTTTCTACAAAGCACAGATTTTTACTAGTTCAGTTCTAGCTATGTAGTATTCTTAATGAGTGACAACATTCAGAGGAATGCAAATGGACTGTATCTATATCACATAACAATAAAAATGTCCTCAATTTACATAATTGAATAGAACTCACTCTCACTATCTTCCTCCTCAAGACTATTCTGAACAGCAAAGAAATAAAGGAATCTCCAGTTCAAACTTCTAAGTTAAAAAACAATCTCTGTGCATAGGTACTCTGCACTATCTATGGGACTTCACAGCCCTGTGGAAGAATGGCCTGGAAAAGGGGAAACTTAGAGAAAACCTAGGGCTTAACAGAAGTTTTGGCATTACAGAGGCTTGCTTGGGGTAATACACAGTTGCCACTTCCAGGATGGTTGGTATACACAGACTCCACTCCTCCCCAGTTCCCTAGGCAGCACAATCTGTCCTCCTCGCAGCTGCAAAGGACAGAAACAGAGGATGGAGCAGAGTGAAGACACCAGGGCCAAACTCCGTTGCACTCCCTGTGTTGGGCCGCTGATAAGCCGCACAGTAGCTGTCCAGTAAGAGATATACGATAATATGTCTGGTGTTGAGCAAGGGTGGCAAATCACTCCTTTCAGATGAACTTTGCTTGAACTTGTTCAATATTGTTATTGATTGGTGAATATGTTTCTTGCTTTCATTTAAAGGTACAGTCAATCGAAAATCTAGGGCGCATGCTCAGTGAGGAGTGGTCCTACCTCAGAGACAGGTAACTTTTGGGATGGAAGTGTGTGTTGACATTATAATGAGCTTATAATGAGCAATCAATAACAATATTAAGCATGACTATAATCACTCAAGCTCCACCTGAATGTAAAGAAAAGTATAAAAGCTGAACTAAGGATGAGAAGTTGGGCAGAGAAGATTCCATCATAAATCTTGGGTCAGTTGACGCGCTGATCCCCCTTTCCTCCCCTCGGGTCGGGACGCTGTCTGAGGAGACTGGAGACTGAGAGCCCTCTCCCATCTTCTGGGGTGAGTGATGATTGCACATTTGTACATCAGAGCTAGCTAAAACTCCATGCTGTAGTAGATAATTTCCTGTACTGACATCCGAAACCTGCTTTGAAAATGTTGCATTTGAATAAATTCTGCTGTTTGTGAACTCGACTAGTTGTGTGGGGTGGGGCGATCGGACCTACAGTTGACAGACTGTTCTTGAATCCAGTACTGCTAAAGTCGAACTTATAGCTGATTTGGGAACTCAATTCGCTCCTAGGAAAGTGATATCTCATTCCCCCTCTGCCACCACTATGGCTTTCAATTTGCAACATTTTCACATGTGATATGATATCAGCATTAAATGAACACCAGTGGTAGCTTCCTTTGTATAACAGTGTTTTTACTAATTGAGGTTCAACTTTGGGATTTGTATTTATTTATAAATCTCTATATCTCCAGAACTCATCTGGAGCAGCATTTCTCTCTTTTGTTATATGATACCTTTGTCCCACAGAGCTGCAAAACAAACAAAATTATAAGTGCTACTTTGTTTTTATAATATACTTTTTCTATGGTATATACTCAGAAGACAGATTTAATGTCATTTTAATGCAATAAAAGTGATGATTTAATTTCAGTTGCTGGGAACTATGAAAAGTTTTTTTTTTAACTATTGTTTTGCATATGCACTTACTTAGCAACAGGCCTTATGAGTTTTTTTTTCTTAAATATTTTCAAAATGGCTTGACATATGAGATTAAATGTACTTCTTTTAAAGCCCAATATATAATAATAATGACAAAAGTATAGAAATATCTTTAACAAAAACTCACTGTTCAGGGCAACAGATACTCCTCTATGTCAAGTAAGTCCGTCCCTTAGAGAATGTTGTTCCTCCATACTGACATATAAAGTTCTTATTAAACATTGTCAATATATGCTTGCTTTATGTGATCATCAGAGGTGACAAAAAATGGTGGCAAGGGGCCTGAGTTTATCACTAAGCAAGAGACATAAAGAAAAATAAGAAATAAAACTAAATTAATGCATAGATAATAAATGGTGGAAGGATCTAGACCCCTGAAAATTATATTTTCAGACTCCAAATTGAAAGTCCTATTTTTAATAGTATTTTATTTTAAAGTATTTCTCTTCTTTTTGGTTCTAAATGAAATAGAAAAATAACAATTGTGTGTTGTATTTTATTTCAATAAATGAGCAGAAATATGAGTCAAAAGAGGTTATGATGCAGACCAAAGAACAATCTTTCTTTTTGTAGTCCCAGAAAAAACTATTCTTCATTTTGATGAAAGACATGTCAAATTTCTTTAGATATCAAATCAATAGTGGAGACATTTAATCAGTAACATCATCCAAATTGACAATGCCAATTATTTATGATAATAGTCTTGTAAATTCATAGCAGATGGAGATTTCCTTCTGAAGGTAAAATTGTAATATAGCAACAAATCCAAAAAGTGTTTTTGAAAGAAACTAGAGTGGTTCCATGCTTTCCAGATTGATGTTTTCATAGAGTATTCGAGAAATTTCCAGACAAAATGAAACATTTTTATAATGTGGTATATTTTTCTTATGAGTTTTATCTTTTCTAAATTTTGAATCTTGTCTATTACAGATTTTAATATATTTCTTCCTCAAGCCTTCCAAATAGGAAAAGTATACTTTTTTTGTAATATAATGCTTTGTTTTATTGTTTTACTTAAAATATTATAAATAGACAGTAATTAACTGGACAAAAAAACTAAAGCCAATCAAAATAACGCTATTTCTAATCTTTGATTTTTCACAGGAAGATCTGATTGTACAAACAATGTAAACACTTGCCCACATTTGGACTACCAAAGAAGAAAGCAGATTTATATGGCATTCTCACAGTGTTATTCTGGAGCTACTGTATTAACATGACTTAGTACTATGTAAAAGATCAGTCAAGACTATTACTTCCAAAAGGGTGGGAAGATCACCTTTAATCTACTTAGATAATATATACTTGGAGAAGGAAAGCAACAACAGCAATAACAACAATAACAACAAAAACAACAAAAAAGCAGAATGAAACCTCCAGCTGAGATTAAAAAATCTCTAGTGAAGGTCTATGAAAACAGTCTGGATATTTGCTGTTCCTCCACCCAGGTGATATGAAGCTAATGATGACTGAGAAGTTGATTGGCGCTGGACCCAGTACTGACCTGTGGCAGACACCATTGGCCACAGGCCTCCAATTAGACTTGGTGCTGTTTATCACAACTCTCTGAGTTTTGCCATCCAGCCAGTTCTCAATCTATCATCTACTCCATTGTCCACTCATATGCGAGGCAGTGTCAAAAGCTTTGCTGAAGTCAAGGTAGACAACATTCTCTGCTCTTCCCTCCTCCATCCATTCAGTCGTTCCATCACAAAGGGCTATCAGGTTGGTTAAACATGACTTTTCCTTGGTGAATCTTTGCTGACTGCTCCTGATCACCTTCTTTTCCTTGTATAGATGTATAAATACTTCCTATATATACAAATGCTTCCAGAGGCCAAATTCTCTTATCTATACTGTTATTTCAGAATACCATGACTATCATTTTTTCATACCAATAGCATAGATTGGTCAGCCTTTTGGAAATTGAAGTTAGGTGAAATAAATTTATTTCATGGTCATCGAGGTGTTCAAATACTGCTTTTGTGGAATACAGGAATATTTACTGAAGCTCTACTCTACATTTAAGAATTACTTCAATAAGGTAAACTTAGATAGAGTTGACGAACATACATTGATGCTACACTTCACAAGAGCCAAATCATTTTCTGCTCATTAAGATGGTCAGACTGATAAACGACATCATTAGGCTATTTTAAAAACATATCTAAATGACCATATCTTACACAATGAGACCTATTTCCTTACAAGATACAATCACTGGCAAAGCAGTGACTAGTCACTAGAAAGAGCACACATACACACACACACAAAATTAGTGCATGAAAGCTTCAACAGTATTGCAGAACTTTCTTATTTAGGTGATTGTATACTCCTTTCTGTCCTGAACTCAGCATGCCATCAAATCAACACGTACAAGATAAGATGGTTTTAAATTCTTGGATTTAAATGAATTCTTGAATTCTTGGATTTAAAAATTCTTGGATTAAATTCTTGTATTTAAATGGATAAATGGATTCTTCAAATGAATTTAAATATATATATATATATATACTTGCTGTTACTTGCTCATACTACTATGCAAATTTAAAGTTACAGTTGTCTTTTTTTAAAAAATATAAAAGTTCATGAGAAGGATGATATAAAGTCTGAAAACACGTTCTGGGAAAGATCAGAAGTTACAGTAAAATATTGATTATTATGTTTGTGCTTGGCTTTCCTGTGAGGGTGACAAAGCCCTGGAACAGACTGCCTAGAGAGGTTATGGAATCTCCTTTTCTGGATATCCTCAAAACCCGCATGGATGCCATCCTGTGCTATGTGCTCTAGGTGTCCCTGCTGGAGCAGGGGAGCTGGACGAGATGATCTCTAGAGGTTCCTTCCAACTTTGACCATTCTGTGATTCTGTGATTGCCTTCACCGTCACCACAATCTGCAGGAACGGCTCTGTGGGGATCTTGCATGCTGAGTGGGGTTGCTCGAGTCACAGTGCATGTTGTGGGATGCAGGGGACGAGCAGCTGGAGATTGTGCAGGAATTTTTATGAAGGTTTAAGGCATGATCCTAAGGTCAGGAAAGGCAGGGATCAAGTCAGTTTGGAGAGGAACAGAAGTGGGACCAAGAGGAAGTAGGTGTATTAAAGGTGCTGGTTGCACAGGCACAGGCTACTGGACAGCACGATGTGTGGCCATGTCCTGCACCTGATCAGCACAGTCTGCCCTGTTGTCTCGTTGCACGTATCTGTAAGCTCCAGTCCTGGAACAAAAATTATTTCAAGTGATACTTAGTTACATAACATGCACATCTCACATTGCTGTCATGAAATGTCACATCACTAACTTCCCATCACTCGCTTTGAAAATATTCTTCTGCATAAGAACAGATAGTTTTATATAAGCTTTTTCCAGATGTACAAACTTATTTGCTATCAAAATACAGTAACACAATCAAACCATGGGAAAATCTAGTCATGCTGAATCATAGAATAATAGAATCATAGAATGCTTAAGGTTGGAAGAGACCTCTAGAGCTCTAGTCTAACCCCCACTGCACACGCAGGTTCACCTAGAGCATATGGCACAGGACTGAGTCCAAATGGGTTCTGAAGATCTCCAGAGAAGGAGACTCCACAACCTCTCCAGGCAAACTGTTCCAGGGCTCTGTCACTCTCACTGTTAAGAAAACTTTTCTTAAATGCCTGTGGAACTTTTGTTGCTTCAGTTTCTGGCCGTATCCTCTAGTTTTATCAGTAGCCACCACTGAAAAGAGGCCAGCCCCATCCTCCTCACTGCCTCCCTTGAGGTACTTATAGACGCAGATCAGATCCCCTCTCAGCCTTCTCTTCCCCAGGCTGAACAGGCCCAGCTCTCTCAGCCTCTCCTCACAGGGCAGATGTTCCAGGCCCCTGATCATCCTTGTGGCCCTGTGCTGGACTCTCTCCAGCAGCTCCACATCCCTCTTGTACTGGGGGGCCCAGAACTGGACACAGTACTCCAGATGTGGCCTCACCAAGGCTGAGTAGAGGGGCAGGATCACCTCCCTCAACCTGCTGGAGATGCTCTTCTTAATGCACCCCAGGATCCCATTGGCTTTCTTGGCCACGAGGGCACACTGCTGCCTCAGGGTCAACTTGTTGTCCACCATGATGCCCAGGTCCTTCTCTGCAGAGCTGCTCTCCAGAAGGTCAGGCCCCAGCCTGTACTGGTGTCTGGGGTTATTCTTCCCTAAGTGTAGGACCCTGAAATTGTCTTTGTTGAATTTCTTAAGATTTCTCATAGCCCAGTTGTCCAGTCTGTCCAGGTCCCTCTGGATGGCAGCGCAGCCCTCTGGGGTATCAGCTACTCCTTCCAGTTTGGTATAATCAGAAAACTTGTTGAGGAAGCACTGTGCCTTCATCCAGGTCATTGATGAATAAATTGAATAGGCCTGGACCGAGGACCGACCCCTGGGGGTCATTGCTAACCACAGGCCTCCAACTAGACTCTGTGCCACTAATCACCACCCTAATATCTGCACCCCGATATGTAGAGCTCACATAATAATGAGATAATAAAATTAGAGAATATTCCTTCTGTGGACATACAATGCGTGTAAGGTGCTTAAAAATCTGGAAAATTTAAAAAGTTGAAGGTAGCAATTATTTCAGGAAATGAAGCCCCTCTTTTGATGCTGAAAACCTCAAATGTACGCTTCAAAGGAATTCCAGGTGAGTAGCTCAGACCTAGATATGTAGCTATAGAACAAATGATACTTTCAAATCACACATAAAATTTACTGTGATAAATGTTCACATAAGTCTTGTGAGAATTACCATTGGGACACCATATTTTAAAGGTAATCCCACAGTGAAAAAAATGATGGAAAGAAAATGAAATCTGACTATACTGTGGAAATGCCAACAGGCTATCCAGATTCCTGGTGTAGCCAAGTTCTACACTAAATTTTGCGATAAATCCCTTGGGAAATTTAAAAGACACGACTAAGAAAACGTGAGAAGAACACCAAATTCAACTTCAACTTCACACTGCACTTCAAATTCACACTGCACATCTAAAAGTGCTAAAGTAAATTTTGGATCCAAGATCTGCCATCAATGTATACTTTTTAATGAAGATTTAAAGAGTGTTCTATCCACTCAGAAATATTGTCGCTATAGAATAGGAGAGCTAAACTTCTGATTCATGTACATAATATATGTCCAGGTTTGCAAGATATGGCATATGAAAAGCAAAAAAAAAGACAAAAAAATAGACCACGTTAATTGTTATATAGATATTTGCCTAATTACATGATAATAAGTCTATGACATCTAACGATCTGAAGTATTGATGGAGATGGTATATGTTGAAAATCTGGGAGAGGAAATCAATTCAAAGGCCATCATAGGACCATTAACATGTGTTGTTTTATCTATATCATATATATTTCCTTGGCTCTCCTTGAGGCACCAGTGCAGGCAGAGCGAGGCACCCCTAGCCCCCAAGGCGCTGACGCAGTGGGGGCGCAGTCAGCAGGGAAGGGGGCCCAAGCCCTGTGCCTACAAGAGCTGCCCCAGGGAGGGTGAGCGGTCCTGAGTGGCTGCGGCAGTTAGCGTGGGCAGGGTGTGCTGCAGCGAGCTCCCCCGCGCACCCACTATGGCAATTACCCATGGGAGGGCCGCGTCAGCACCCACTAAGAAGCAGATAGGCACCCAGACTGAGCAACTGGTTAAAGCATGTAGCTCTCCAGGTGTCAGGTTGCAAGGAGCCTTTATACTGTCCTACAGACAGTAACTATGGAGTTATTAGAGTTAGCTAATAGCTGTAATAGCCCTTGACTCAGACAAGAAATGTGCATTTTATAAAAAGTGTGGGCTAAGACCTGGCTCAGTATGAATCTATGTGGTTTAATGTAAATAGCATAAGTAATTTGTATCTATCAGCATCTCAAATTTTTGAAATTACAAGAAATGACAAACATACATGAGTGGAGCAATAGGAAGAAAAGGAAGCCAGGAAAGTTTGAAATGCTAACTATACTGATGTAGATACAAACACTGCCTTGCACCCTTACTTTAAAATCCTAGGGCAACCTATTTTTCCATTTAACAGAAACACATTTTTAATCTTCTCTGAAATACTATACCTGACTTTTTTTTTTTAAAGGAATGGATGTTTCTGTGTTATGTGTTATTGCATGAGATGACTACAGTTTTACATCACTATGCTAACCCATTACTACCATGGCATGTCTACTAGACAAAATGCAAGGTAACATAACCAACAGGGAGCTAGTGGGTGTGAAATTAAAGGATCAATAGTAAATTAAGTGCTGAATAATAGCACTTTCGTGGAGAAATTTAGCCCGGTGAGATAAAATATGTTGTCATCTGTCAGTCATACTTGAGAAACATGTCAAGAAGAAACTGAATGACTGTATGCTTAATTTGCCAAACAATTGCACTATGCAAATGCCAAATACATTCTAGTTCAGATAAAAGCTCTTTCTATGCTTTTCTGTTAGACTCTTTACTTTGATTTTTTTGGTATTTTGCTGTCTTATACATTCCTTAAGGTTCAGCAGCTATATATGTTTTTACTCTTGTAATCAACCACTTAAGCAAAATCATATTTTTCTAGACACACTTCACTTTTCATTTATTCTGCAGAACACGCACCACTTACTTTAACCTGCTTCTCCATCTATCGGACTGTAAAAAAAAAAATCATCCAGATCTACAATATTGTACAAAGAAAAGCTACAATTAGCAAAGTACATTTCAACCTTTCCTCTGTAAAATTGTTTCCTGGTAACTCTTTTGCACCTATTTAGCAGATTGGGAAAGGCTGAGTGGCTTTATATGGCAGGATGTTCTGCTCCTGGGCTTGAGGCGGGCCATAAGTTACCCAATTCAGTTAGATTTGATACATAGATGAGCATAGTATACAAAGTCCCATAGCTTCATATCCAAAGGAAAAGTGAATTTTAAATTTCTGTGAAAAGAGAGGCAAGAATGAAAAATGTAACCCATGATGTCAAAAACATAAAAGGTAGCAAAAGATGGAACTACTCTTATAATCATCAAAGTACAACCTGTGCTCTCTAATTATATCAAATTTTGAGGCTTTTATTATTTGTAGTAGTACCAGATGTGGGAAAAAAATTCATGATCTCAGTATTTGCTATATTTTGAAAAATTTTATGTTTCAAAACAGTTGAAAAAAAGTTCAGTGTGTTTCTTCTTCTTTAGCAAAGGGTTTGTATGCTCTGCTCAATTCAGTGTATCCTACTTTCATTGAATGACTGAAAAACTTATAGCTATATTTCATGTGAAAACTTATGGTATCTTACCATTCCAAATGTTCTACATACATTTTTTTTTCCTGTCTACACAAGAGGAAATCCAAGTTGTTTGCTGTAGCTACACAGAAAATGGAAGACAAAAGAGAAAAAAAAAATCTTGCTTCTTGCTTCTGTAGAATCATGAAATAATCTGCTGTAATCAATTAATTTTGGTCAGTGGCCTGAAGAGAATCATGAATGCTATAATGTAAATTTGCATTATGTTCTGTCACAGAAAAATTCCAATTTTCACATCCTTGAATCAGATGGATGTGACAATATGTGGCTTGTAGAGTTATTTCAGACTACTTGTGGTCTCAGACTGGCATTATTGTGTTGTTCTATGTTTCAGGTCACATTTTCAAGGTGCACTGGAAGTAGATAGCTCAATCTTGAGGGATCATCACCATAGGTTGAAAGTTTTATATTTACTTCCTTTGGAATATAGAATGGCTAAAGATGAGAGCAACTGAAATTCAGTTCTTTCACTTTAATGCAAATAACATGAAAGTCCCAAGTCAACAAAAACAACAACAAAAAAAAGCAAAAATGAATAGTCTAGCATGAATAAAACATTGACCTAGACTTCACATCAAATTCTGCCTTTGAAATTAATTCATCCTGTGATCTCTGATATCTATCTCTAAGATCCTCAATTTTTACATATCTGAACAGAGTAAAATAATAAAAAAAGAAGAAAGCTTATTTTAGAAATGAAGAACTCATACAGCACATATATAAGTATCCAGAAAGACAGAGACTTTTTCTGTACAGAAATGCAAGGACTAAGTACTACTCTTGAGAACCATGTTAAAAATTTCTTCTATGAAAGATTATGCATCCACCTGCACTACTGCTTCTGGTTCTGTGAAATGGAAACAGATTTCAAATTGTGCTTCTTCTCAGGCAAAGCTGTTTCAAAATGAAATGAATTAAGTCATTCATACTTAGTCTTCTCCCAGTTCATCTTTTACTTTAGATGAAACCTATTTTAGGCCTACTTAACAGCTTATTGCAATGCTGGGCTACAATTCTGACAGGCAACCTAGAAATCTGTATTTAATCATTATTAAGTTTTATTACAGGCAGAATAATATTGCAAAAATTCTTGGCTTTCTATTCTACTCCGAATCTTCTCTTCATTCAATAAACAACCACAAGTTCATACTGTTTTTTGACAGAAAGTTATCCCCAAAAATTTTTTTTGAGTTTTTCTTTCTGTAAAAAAAATGCTTCTTCTCTCATCTTTTCTGCACCTAAGAATTTTAAAACTTATTTTGCCTTAATCTTTATATATATATATAAAATATACACTTAGGAAAATATATGTGTAGAAGTTAGGATAAGGAAGCAAGGCATTTACAGAATAGTAAATGAGGTAAATAATGAAGAGTTACAAGGCAACCATGCTTCTTAAACTATTAGAATCATAGAATCATAGAATCACAGAATGCCTAAGGTTGGAAGGGACCCCTAGAGGTCATCTAGTCCAACCCCCCTGCACA
>JAUBNY010000223.1:0-12498 GCA_032275445.1 Crypturellus soui | reverse complement strand
CCAGAGAGGTTGTGGAGTCTCCTTCTCTGGAGATCTTCAAGACCCGCTTGGATGCAGTCCTGTGCCACGTGCTCTAGTGGCCCTGCATGTGCAGGGGGGTTGGACTAGATGACTTCTAGGGGTCCCTTCCAACCTTAGGCATTCTATGATTCTATGATTCTATGAAAACTCATATAGCTCAGCTCCTTACCTGCAAGCAGAAATTTTGACATGATTATAGACCATAACAATTATCTGTAGCTTAAAGTAACACTTTAGGATTAATCTGAAAGTATATATATTTACATCTCTGTGAGGTTTGTCGCCTATATAAGAGCCATAGAATGAGAGTGTATAGATAGCAGCACTAATCTGGTGAATCAATGTTTGCAAAGAGCAGTAATATTGTAGGGAAGGAGCTATATATATGTGTATGTATATTTGCACACTATGGCTCTTTTATAGGATACCACCACCAGAGAGACCCACAGCCAGGAGAATGGTAGGTGCTGAAAAACCTCTCACATTCTGATTGCTGTTTTCTCTTAGTGAGGTGAAGAATGCCTGTGACACTGCATTTCACCAAGCTGCTGAAATTGCAGCAGATGGTCCAAACACAAACAGTAGCCAAGGCAGGGGGAGGGAAGAAGAACACATTGAGAAAACCTGGGCTACAATACACATCTCTCCTCCTCCTCCTCTGCTGTGTTGCTGCTCACACCAAAGAGTGTGTCACTAGATCTGTGCTCTCTGCTTTATTTTTTGCATTTTTTGCCTGTAAAGTTTTTTTCTGACAAGTGCTATCTCCAAGGTTGCTTACAAGCTCCCATGACTAGGTAATTGGGGATCACATCCCTGTATTACCTTTAGTCAGTATCTACTCATTATTCTCTAGACTAGTCTCAGCAAGGCAGAGAATAAATTTATCAGACACTCCAAAATTTTCACATTATAAAATATCATGCCTGGAAAAATAGGAAGTCTTTTCTGATTACAAACACTTGAAAATTCATTAGAGAAATAACAAATAGTCACTATAGTACAATTTTGATCAATGATAATAAAATTGTTCTAATTTAAGGGGAAAGATATTGAAGCTTCCTTTTAAGAGAAATTATAGATGAAAAGGGAGGTCTAAAAGGCATTTTATATTGAAGATTCTGAGAACCAAAATAAGATAAAAACATTTAACATTTAAATGAGAAGATTCTTTTGTGTATGTATTTTTCTTCTTTCCCTTAATATGTATTGAATATTGATAGATTGTATTATGAACACCTATCCTTTATGATCTTTATCTATGGATTATTATTATATCAATTCTGACTCAAAATCAGCAATGTTCCACATGGAGAAGTCCAGAGAAAGGAAGACAAAATCTGGGGAAAAATAAGACTGTCTCTTCAACCTTTCCATTTCACACTTTGAAGTAGTTTAGTCACACACTAGCAAGCCCTTGGGAAAAGATTGAATGTAAAAGGACACAATCAAAAACCAGACATGCTAAGACTGTGACAGAAAAGTAATAATTGCCACCACTCTCTGCTTTTCACTAAGCAAATTATTTCATACAGACCCAGAGTATCTAGAATATCTATCTCTCAGAATGACTTGTGTTACTAAAGAAATTCATTTCTCTCCATTTCACTATTTTGTCACAGAAAAATTGATCACAGAAAAATAGCCTCTATCTCCATATTCCCTGGCATTTATTGAGATTGATTTTTTAGAGGCATGTCAAAAGTTTTAAAATAAAATGTATTTTCTTGTAACTAAGTAATAAGTGGATAAAGCTTACCCATGTCTGGTCCTTGAAGAGTTTTAACTTAGGAGTAACAGTTACATGCTCCCATAAGACAAGTGTGTAAAAGGAAAAATTGAAAAGCATAATATTCACTTGTGATATTTTGATTGTCTTGAAGAAATTTCACTCAATACAATTTACATTCATCTATGATAGCACTGTCAATTCTTTTGTCTGCTGATGGCACTTATAAACACAAAGAACCTTTTATTTTATATGACTATCAGTGGTGTCTAACACAGAATGCAAATGGACTAGAATCATATGTTTACTATGGAAATACGAAATGATGTTTCACATATCCAAGGATCTTGTTTCTGACCATGAACACGACTGAATGTTTGAGAGAAAAGGTTATACAACCTCAGAGAGCAAATTCAATAATCTTCAGTTAAAGCGTTTTCTCATCTTTCAAATGTCATAAAAATATTTTATTTGTTTCAAAAGATAAATATTTTGAAATATTTATGGCTAAATATTGGCTAAATATTTAGCTAATAAGTATTAAGCCTGAACTGACTGCAAAAATATACAAGGCATTTCCAGAGGCATTTAGAATCTGAATTCTCTGGTAATTATTTTTATGAAATGGTATTTTCTGGGAAAATTCAAACTTTTTTTTCAAATTATATCAGCCTGGTGACTTTTTTTCTGAAATATTCCTAGAGCAAAGCAGAAATGAAGGGGTGTCTGAATGACTCGAAACAGATAGATACAGATGGCATCTGAGCCTGTCTCCTCAGCCACCTCTGCCAGGCACCATGCTGCGAGCTACTGGAGTCTGCCTCCCATAGGATCAGTCCCAGTCCCACTTTTCTCAAGGGAATACAATCTGGCTACATCTTTCACATTAAGATACTACCTCACCTACTGGGTATATATGAAAATTCTCTCTGTTTCATCTAGCATTTCCTTCTCAAGCAAAACAAACAGGAAAAAAACATTCTGAAGAGTTTACACACGCATGTGTGGTTTTATACATATGTATCTATAAATATATAAACCTTGGCTAGAGTACGGAAATCTTTTAAATTTTCTCAGACATGGAATATTTTTTCCACTCCTGCTATATCCTCTTGAAACCAGATATATCTTGCAATAACTGTTCTACAGATTAGCAATTAATTTCATTAATCAACATTTTTATTGGTATTGTCAAAAGTTATAATGATTTAAGAAGGTCCTTTAAATCATATTGTTCAGTATTTCTATCATAGTTTTTCTTTTTTATCATTTTTTAAATTAATCTACTTTTTCAGGTTTCTTTCACAGTAAAATCTTTTCACACCTCTAATATTCCTTATCATCTGTTCTATTTCTAATACATATATTTAGAAGGATGACAAGAACTTAATATAGCATTTCAAGTAATGGAAAATCACTGTTATAATAATCTCAGCATACTCTTATTGATTTCTTCTTTTACTGACTTTTCTTCTAACACAATACTTTGCGCACATAAGTTCAAGTTATATTAATTCTGCTCTTGTACAATATTCTGGAGGAAGTACACTTCTAAGAGCAGCAGGAAGATCACATTTTTCTGTTGCATCCTTTTATGTTATTTACTGTGCCGACGTTTCATACCATGTTTTATTTTCTGTTAAACTTTATCTTTTTGGGAGGTTGAATGCTGCTGTCACACAGAAGTTCATATTTGTATCTGACCTCAGGATTTGATTCCAATAGGAGTTTGTAAAGAAGTTGAGTTGCCCTGGGTTGGTGTCCAAAATAATAACTGCATTTATTTTTGTCATTCTATTACTCAGATGATTTCTATCAAGACTTTATAACTCTCTAGAGAGTATTCTCTGTAGGCAGACAGACAGAATTTACTTCCTCTAACAGCAGCATAGACTTACACTCCCCTGTCATTTTTTAAGATTTAAAATATAATCAGCATTATAATTTTTTCATGGACTACTACCAGCTTTTCATGGACTATGACAGCTTGACTTGTTCTTGAATATATATCTTTTTTTCTTTTCTTTTACTATGTTTGTTTTTAGCAATTTAAGGCTTCTGATAGGCTATATGACCTTTATTCTCAGAGTTGGATTACAACTGCTATATCCAATCATATCTCTAAAATAGATGTCTCTTCACTATTTTGTTATGTTATAATTCTTTTCTCATTTTTCTGTCACACTTATTCCACCTGCCATTTCTTGGGGCTCTGATGTCAACTTTTGGTAAATCCTACTGTGCACTGTTAGAAATCTAGATACCTTTGAAAATATAACCTCAGTCATATCTGAAATTAGGATGTGGGAGGATATGGGACTTAGATATTTTATTCTGATATTACATGAAGCCAGCTGTTCTGCTAAAACTAGTTATTGTAGAACATATTTTAAAAATATGTTCTTGCTATTTTGCCTCTTTCTCCTTATGCTTCTCCTGGTTCCTTGATAACAGTGTAAGCTCCAATATTAAAAGCACAGAAATATCAGAAAAAAAATGAATGAATGAAAGCCAGAATTGAACTGAGAATTTAAAGTGCAGGAATGTCTGAGTGGCGGTAGAAAAATCCCATCAAAATCTGATAGAAAAATAGCCTATGTGCAGCCTTCTTTTATGCATTTGCTGTTCTTATTAGGCTTTATGTATCTATAGTAAATATTAAAGATTTTCTACCCTTGGGTGACTAGAGTATGCATAGACCATAAAATGGTACACAGTTCATTGCTGCTGCCTAAACTGACACAGCATTAGTCTGAATATACCAGACCTTTGCACAGTGTGATTCATTCAGAGCTCAAGACAATAAGAAATTATTAAAGATAATCTGCTCTGACCTTCTACATTTCAAAAGCCATTATTATCCCATAAACTAGCCAATATTCAGTGGAATAATTTGGGACTAATGAAAACACAGTCTGTTCTCTGACTAAAATGTGTCTTCCATGAAGGCATCACCCTTGACCTGAAGACAACAGGAAAAAAAAAAGAAAAAAAAAAGGAAAAGAAAAAAAAGGAAAATGCAACACTTTTCTTGTTTCTTTGTTCTGAGAGGTTAGCAACTTACTGTTAAAGACCTGTGTTTATATTCTAATTTTCTAATTTGAATGTCTAACTTCCAGCTTGAATGTCTGACTTCCAGCTGGTGGGTTTTGTCATGTTTCCTTTCTAGGTTCATGTGATGGATGGGCTCCTTCCCCAGCTCAAGCTGACTTCTCACACATAGCCCTGTTCAGGTGTTAACTAACTACCACATTATCTGATCCTGGTAATTGCCTCCCTGATTTCTTCCCCCACTCAGACATTAACCATCAATAACAGTCCTGATGGCCATATCCTGATGGGGAGATAAGGCTAACGGTGAGTATACCAGCCAACAGTCATTTCTGAATTGAAAGAATGACTATCAGTCAATTATCTTATTCCATAAATATGAGGAAGACCCAAAAGCCCATTGAACTCTCCTTGCATTGCAGCGGGCTACACACCAGGATCTCTCCTTCAGCAGAGACACTTCTCAAGGATACTCCTCAGGGTTAAGAGATCCTTCCCACTACAGATTTGTGGTGAGTGACTATAGTGCACTCTCTTTCTGAACTTGTAAATTTTACTTTGGAACTGTGCACAAATCCCTTAGTCATAAACTGTTGACCAGGTCTGGGACTAGGTTTGGATCCAGCCACACCCAGACTCCTCTCAGGAGGAGTTTGGAAATCAAAGGGGGCCCAATCTGAACATCATGACCCAACAGGAGGGTGTCCTTGGTAATTTTGTGTATTACCTTGAACCTCTATGCAGTAACTAATAAGTGACCTTGCCATAGAATCTTGTGAAACCATTGTCATTATCAATAAAACCTATTGCTATTTTTTTCCCACGAGTGAAGTGCATTGTGTCACCACTCATTCTGTAACAGATCAGTGTAGCTTCTCACTACTATGGTATATTATTACTGTGAGCAAAGCAGCTGTCAGTATTGTTTTTCTGATCATTGGACAGATTGAATCAGGGATTCTTGCTGTGAGCTATTTTTTCTCCAATCCTTGAATGATTACCATGACTTTTTGCAATTTCTTCAATTTTTCACCTCCTTTAAAAATTTTTGACATCATAGGAGAAACTATGAAACACATGCAATACGCAAATATATCCTAACCCTGTGCAATGTATGCCTGCTTGAGTTGGGGATTTGCCTAGATGATCTCTGGAGGTCCCTTCAAACCTCAAACATTCTCTGATTCTGTGGTATATCTGTTTTCTACCAGTATGTCGCTATACCTGCACGTCAGGAGTAAAATTAACTCCAAAGAGCTCCTTTCTGGTGGAGAAAAATAGGAACATAGAATGATCTTACCTGCTTATAGATTACCTAGCGCTCACGAGAAATTTCTTTCCCTTGTTCCACTTTCTTTGAGGATGAGGAAATTCCATTTCTGCCATTTTCTTATTTGCAACAAGAAATTCAAGAACACTTACAGTCACCTAGAATGTTCTTTAGTCTTGATAGTTCTTCATTCAGTATTTTCAGGCAAACTAATACATCCAGACTTTCCCAGCTCCTCTAAGTTTCTAAAATATGAATGCATGAGCTTATGAAGCTTGTGCAATGAGGAATGAAACAAATAAATTTATCCTAGTGTCAAACACTAAACGCTTAAGGTTTAGTTCTATATAGTTTCTGTAGTTCTATATAGTTTATATGAACCTGAAAAAAAATCGAATGTTATTTTAAAATTAAAGCTATAATTACTGTGACAAGGCCCAGAAAAAAGCCCTAGGCTGTCAAGCAAATGCTATAAGATAGAAAATGGAATTTATTGCAGTAGCACTGTACACTTCAGTTATTTGTACAGTGTATATGTACACAGGTTATATACATATATGTATATGTACACAGGTTATTTACTCAAGCACCAGCTTGTGATGAAGGACATTGTGGAGACTTTAAAAAAATGCATTAATGCATTAATATTCTTTCATAGTGACATAATCTATTTACAATATGATGTGTATCCAGAGGGTATTTTCTCTGGTAAAGAAAATATTAACTGTGGAATACCACTGAGATGCCATTGAGCAAAAGTTCTTTTTTTTTTTTCCAGAATGAGGAGAAAAAAAATGACAGAGAAAACTGATTTATTACGAGAAATGTAACAATCTCAGCAACTCCTTCCTATGATGTCTGTACCTAAAAACATCTTGGTTTTCATAGTCTACTGATTTTATCGCACAACAACTGGATCCCACTTGGCATCTTTCAGAAAAATTAAGAATGGAACTAATATAAGCCAGTAAGGTCAAAGAGTACTAGTTCGTATTTTGAATAAAATCATTAATTTATACTCCATTTTATAAAACTCTGACTTTACTTGCTTTGTAATTCAAAGCATCCCACATCCTAGGTGGGAATTGCAAGAAGCTCATTAAGACTACATTTTTCACTACTTCCTGAGCATAATTCTGGGTAGTAATTATGACCTTGCTATCTGAATGTGACTGGAAAGAGAAAAGCTGCAGTATCCTAACCTGTGAGGATAGCTGTAGAAATGCCTTAGGAAAATCTAAGTCTATTTAAAAGCTATATACTAGGATAATTTCAGATATGGAAAGAGAAAAACACATGTTTTGCTTAATTCCTATAGAAAAGCAAATTATCATAAATATTTGGTCAATACCTATCATGCACAACAAGGTCAACTTTTTTGCTTAATTTCTTCTTCAACTTTTGCGCTTCACCAGTGATTTTACATGAGTTAACCCACAGTTCACCGGAAGTATATATAATTGCATATTTATTTTACACATACAGTATTAAAAAAGAAGTGCTATAACATGTAAGTAGTATTTTCTACATCTTAATCTGTGTTAGAAAAAAAATACAGCTGGAAAAAAAGACATGATTAAGGGGGAAATATAATAGATATTTATTCATGCCGTTACTCGATTCCTGGTTTGGAAGGTGATCGGATCTGCAGTCGACAGACTGTTCATGAATCCGATACTGCCAGAGTCAGGCATATAGCTAGCACAGTGTTTGATATCTTCCTCCCCCCACACACTTTCAAACTGTAACAACTCTCAAATTGCATATCGATTTAAAATACTGTGAATTACACTGAATAAGAAAGATTTTCAATGTAAATTGTCTGGTACTTCTTGCTTGACTGAAGATAAACAGGCAAAATCTAAAGAAGTAAATGTGCAAAAGAAACCTGCAAAACAAATGGAGAAAACAGTATGACAGTTGTGTTCACTACTCTTGTTATAACTATTGCTATTATGAAAAAAAAGATGTTAAAACTAATGTATTGACATATGACCTTCTTAAAAATCGCCACCACTCTGCTTTTGTGTAGAAACCTAAAGTAATAAGCCTCCCAACTCTAAAAAGCTCTTCATCTTGTGATTTACTTAAAAGCAGCATGGATTCTTTCTGGTTTATACCTGAAACATTAAGGATACATAACAGCTTCTTTTAGTTTTATAAAGATTTGATTTAAATCAAATTTATTTTTACTTTCATCTGATTTTAAGTACTAGTTCCAGACCTAGTCATTTTGTTTTTCTTGTCCCTTTAAACATGGAAAAAACAGCAGTATGGATTGCAAAGTAACTACTTGACAGGTTGTTTTAAATAATTATTATTAAGAAATGCTTTGGTTCCCGATTTTATCCTTACCTTTGTCTCACATCAGAGAAGATACCACATATACTGGTTTTGTATGTATAGCATCTTAGAGCATGAAAATGTTAAGTAATTTTTGTGTGATTGTGTAGGATCCAAACGCACAATACCTTTCCATTTGAATAACTTTTTCATTTACTTCTAGAAGTTTTCCAATGGACATACCAAATACGTGTTAGTTTTCAAAACAGAAACTAATATTTTTTGGACTCAGGTAGAAAATTGGTCATCTCTGTAAAAATGCTACAAAATTGAACTAAATTGATTCACTCTTGAATTGCACAGAGAGCAGGAAAAGCTGTCTTGAACTAAAGAAAACAATATCTTTCAGATTAAATTTGGGTCTGTATTTGAGATTTCCTCTTTAAAGTTTTATATATATTTTACAACATTTCTTTAGAAATCAATACTTGCCTTTTCTTTTACTTTGTAATGACTTTGGGTCCCGAGGAGCAAAACATGCCATGCTGTAATAAATATATATTTTAAATATAACTTCTTGATCTTTAAATTCATTTCTCCTTTGTCCACCTTTCTGGTTGAATGCTTGCAAATGTCTACTTGTAGATGGTATTAATATGCTAATGCAAACCTGTTTCTTTAAAGAAAATAGTCATAAAAATCATCAACTCCTTTTGAGATAAGAAACAAAACCTCAACAGGCATTCTAATTAGTATTCAGGTACGAATTACTTGATAGAGGTGCTTTATAAATTATAACAAAACTGACACTGTGAGAAGATTATAAGAAATCAGCCACTTAATAGTGAAGGTTAGGTCATGGATAACAAAGTTACTTTAACAGTTTGAAAAAAAAAAAGAAAAAAAGAAAGCAGTACAAGTCCTCCTCACTATGTAACTTCAGAGATTCATAAAATCTAAAGCCAGAAGGGACTATTCAGTCCTCTCATTTATTCTCCTGTGTATCAAACTTCATCATTCACTTATCTCAATGTTCGCCTACTAATTTGTGAATTTCTGACTCAGGTCTTCAGTTTGGGAGCTTTGACTACAGTTAGGAAACTACTAAAATGGAGCCTCAAACTCCACTTCTATCTCTGCACATACTTGCAATGTAAATATATCATAAAAGGCTAGTGTACTAGTTTGAAAAGCGAGGGCCCCGTTCCTGGCACAAGAAACCGAGTGTATGTTCCTCAAAATATGCCTGCCTCAGCAACGACCGTTCCTTCTCTTTTATCACCACTGTGAATTACTCAGTAGTAAAGATCCTGAAAAAGGAGGAAGCATGTATCTCTCAAAACAGTTGCTTTTCTTTGAGCTAAAAATAAATGGCCACATTCTTGAGTGGTCTTTCATTTCTGCAGAAAATAAAGCATGACTTCTCTTAGTACATTAGTGGGGTCTAGCCTGGGACCATAAGAATGAGAGGGAAATAAATTAATTTCCTAAGAAAAGGTAATTAAGGCCACATCCTGAAAGCTGAGATCTGGCCTATCAGGATGAAAAAAACTGTAGTGGGAATAAAAGAAATAAGTGCTGAGTGTTTTTGTTGTTGTAATTGTGTTACGGAGTCACCCACAGCAGCCAGGGCTGCAGGGGCGAGGCTGAGCGAGAGCCTCCAGGTGCTGTGGGGGGCTGCTGGGGACCGAGAGACTGGAGTCCCTGGGTGCCCGAACGTGGCCCTGGTCCCGGGCTGCCTCCAGCCTTGGCAGCTCCTCTCAGGCTGCCGCGCAGGGCAGCGACCGCTTCTCCAGCCCTTCAGCCCCTCACACCTCCCCCACACAAACACAGATACCGGCTGGTGGCACTCGCAAGGGCCGGGGCAGCGGGAGCAGCCGCTCACAGCTGCCGAAATCAGTGCCTCGACGGTCCGGGCGCTTGGCGACGCCAACTGCACAAGACAGCACCGGTCAGCGGGAGCCGCTGGGCGCCTGGGCTCTTTCCCAAAGGCCTGGGCGCTCAGGGCGCAGCGGGAAGCTTACGGGACCGTGGGTGCTCAGGGCCTCCCTGAGGAGCCACTCAAACGAGGCCAGGCGGGTGACGTGGGTCCCCTGGTCTCCCGGGCTCCTGCTGGGCACAGGGCAGCCCCAAGGGCAGAGCTGGGTCACTGTGCGGTTCTCTGCTCCCTGCGTGCACAGCAGCGCAGCCCCTGCAGCCGCCCTCCCCTGCACAGCACACCTGCCCGCAGCGCTGCCTCGAGCGCAGCACCACTGCACAGCCCTGGCGCTGCTGCCCGCGCCCCCGCCGCGTGCACAGGGAGGAAAAGCAGGGAGCCCCTTGGAGTTGGTGTCATGGGGACAGCCCCAGTTGCCCCCCAGGGCAGAGCCTTGGGGCGGCCACCACAAGCCTTGGGAGCAGAAGGGTATGCAGGGGCAGTATGTGAGGATGACAAATACAGGAGCCAACTGCTTTCATGCTACACCACCCTGCATTCAAAGGCAAGTGCATCCCTCCTCACAGCATCAGCACATGCATGCAGGAGTCTGCAGGTATTTGGACCATGAGGTCTCCTCAGGAGCCTGGGCATCCACACACAGCCCAGGCAGCGAGGCTGGGAGGAAGGGCTCGTGCAAGGGCCTCCTTTAGGCTCCAGGACAAGCAGGAGCAGGGCCTGGGGCTGCTGGCAGGGGCAGTGGTGTGGGCCAGATGGACAAATGGCCTTGTGCTTACTTGAATTGAGTGAAGGCGATGGCGTTGGGGAAGTGCAGGAGGTGCTTTCACTGCGTGCGCCGGCATCACCAGCACACGCTCCTCCAGCAGGAGCTGGGAGCTCCTGGGAGCGGAGCCAGGGGCCCCGGGCCAGGCAGGCGAGCTGGGAGCGGGGCTGGCAGAGCCCTGCAGACCGCAGCACGTCTGCCCCATGGTGCTGCTGAGGGCCAGGTGACAAGGCCAAGCAGCGCTAGGAGCCGAGCAGGCCTGGGAACACTAGGACCGCTGTCCCCGTGCTCATCTGGGAGCCCACGTCTCCCTGCTCTCTCGCACTGGCACAGCTGCGCACTGGGGCAAGGGCGGGCACTGGTGGCTGAGGCCATCTCCATGCCACTGACGCACATTCTGATTCACCGGCCACACTGTGATGTGCTGCTGGGCAGAGGCTGGGGCTGCGGGGGTGCAGGGCAACCTGCCTGCGTGGCTGCAACCTGCCCTACATGTGCTGGCACAGCTAGACAAGGGATGGAGTTGTCAAGTAGGGCCAACACCCACATGGTACCCCTAAAATGCCAGGTTTCACACTTCCTCTGTACTCTGTCAACCTAGAGGTCAACCTCCTCTCTAGGTGCCTAAATTTGGCAGGAAAATGGAAAAGGGCTACCCCGTCTTCAAGCACGCTCAGGGAAGGCACTTAGGGAACAATTCTCTTGTTTAAACAGCAAGACTGCTATCCACTTGTGATGCGGCAGAAGCAGAATCATTGTGGTTGGAAAAGACCTTCAAGATCATTGAGTCCAAGTGTTAAACCCTTCAACAGCCTACCTGCTAGACCATAGCCCTAAGTGCCTCATCTACACATTTCTTGAACACTGCCAGGCATGGAGACTCCACCACTTCCCTGGGCAGCCTGTTCCAATGCTGAGCACAATGAACACAGTAGGAAAGTCCTTGCATAGCCTTGCAAAGGCCTGCAGAGAACAATCTGCAGGCAGCAGCATCCCACCTCAACTCGGGTCCATGCCAGGGGTTCTGCTGAGAGGCTCAAATGCAGAGAGGCCCACATGTCATCTAGACACTGAAACAGAAGTAGCTATGCATGCAGGCTACACCTCAGTCCCAGTTCAAATGCCTAAAATCAGCAGGAAAGTTTTGTCTTCTCACGGTTCCCTGATGCTTTCCTCTTAAGGACATACCTGCCGAGGACCACCACCGTGAGACGGAAAGCACGACATTTCAAGGTGAAGCAGATGCTATTCACTTTAGTATCAGAAGGCAGTTATACTTATACCGAAGACGCGAAGCGGCCCGAGTGCATTCTCTGTCCATGCAACTTATGATTGGTTAACGAGTTCATTCATGTGGCGAGCACGCGGATGAACTCATGATTGGCTCTTGCCTTGTGTGCCTCTTGTCGCACACCTGTGCTTGTTTTCCTTCTCTGGTATTCATTGTT